>JANJYP010067797.1:0-32349 GCA_024605115.1 Rastrelliger brachysoma
AATGGGGTGACAGATGTCGCAGCCAGATCGCCCTCACATCCAAAGAAGAACATTAGCGCGTGCTCCTTTATGAACCAACGATGGAGACAGCTGTTTTCTGTCAGGGTGTTCAAAATATGACGTTTCGCTGCAAATCATACATGTACAATCTATCATATTAAGAAACATTTTAATACAATAACATTACTATCTAACGGAGAAAATTTGATTATCTCGGGGTAGTTAGTTGGTCTCCCATGATGCTTTGCTGTAATATGTTAATTTACCACGTTTCTATTGGTCAGAACCAACAATCGTAATCGGGTTTTTTTTTCATTTCTTTTCTTTTCAATAACACACATTCGTTTGTTTTGTTATTCACGCCGATTTCACTCTGCAGAGAAGGAATCACACAGGTACCGAACATTATTAAGATTTTTATTCATTAAGCTTATAAAGCGTGAAAGTCAGTGGTGTGAGGAATGATGAGTTGTATCCACACTTATTAATGGTACAGTACTATATAAATTGTAATAGTATGTTTCCTTATCAGTTGCACTTATAAAATACTACATGAGCTATGGCTGGAAAGGTTATACTGCACTACTTCAATGGGAGAGGGAGAATGGAGTCAATCCGCTGGCTTCTGGCAGTAGCAGAAGTTAAGGCAAGTAAAGGGTGGTGGTGAGAAAAATTAACAGAAAACAACTTAGAGATAGTGATCTTGTGAAAAAAACAAACAACTGTTGCGCAATTTGTTCATAGTTTGAGGAAAAGTTCATTTCAACCCGTCAGCAGTATGAAAAACTTCTGAGTGGTGAGTTGTTTTTTTTTATGTTGTTTTAGACACAAAAGAAAATCACATCATTTTCTAACTTGCATGTAGATGAAAGTACATGTTGTTCAGATCAGTTTTTTTTAATCCAGTTGACATCAACATACTCATACCTGGGGTGGATCTATGGTGAGATTACATATGCATGCAATTTAGGAGTGCCATGGCTTATTTCCCTTTTGGGTTTTTTCTCTTCAGATGGAGCCCTCATGTTTCAACAGCTTCCCTTGGTGGAAATCGATGGCATGAAGCTTGTTCAGTCAAAGGCAATTATGAATTACATCTCAGAGAAGTACAACCTTTATGGGAACGATATCAAAGAGCGAGTTATGTATGTCACAGCTTTTTATTAAAAACATGTTGGAACATTTCTTTTATTTTGTAACATATAGTGCATCATGATGCTTTTTCCTTAGGATCAACATGTACTCGGATGGACTGATTGATCTCATGAAAATGCTCATGGGTGTGCCCTTCACTATCGATAAGACAACTAAACTGGCCAACATTCAGACTAAAGCAAAGGAACGTTACCTTCCTGTGTATGAAAAGGTACCATTGTATGCTTTGTCAGGATAGTGTTTGCAGTTTATTTACATTCACTGATAACTGAAATGTATTTCTCTGACCAACCTGCCAGGCTCTGTCTGGACACATTTACCTGGTAGGGGGTAAACTAAGCTGTGCAGATGTGCTGCTGCTTGAATGCACGCTGACATTACAGGAGAATTTTCCTGAAATCCTCTCTGAGTTTCCCAATGTCAAGGTAGGCATGGAACAATGATAAACCACTAAAAGCAATTGACTTTTTTTTTTTTAAAGATTATTGCTCAGCACTGACTACTGAATGCTGATAAAGACTTAATTTGTGATTCTTTCCCATCAAGAGTTTCCAGGACAGGATGATTCAACTTCCTGCTGTAATCCGTTTCCTGCAGCCAGGCAGCCAGAGAAAGATGCCGTCTGATGAAGTCTATGTTAAAACTGTCAGGGAAGTGTTCCGTGTTAACTTAGTGTTCCCATGAATGCTGTAATAAATCAGCCTCATTCCTCACACACAGCGTAAATAAGCCATTATACGAGCTCAGCACCTGTACTGAGAGGAATGACACACTATTTAGTGCACAAGTATATAAAGAAAGTCTAGTAAACATGACATCAAATTACAGAATATTAATGTTTAAAGGTGAAAATTTCATAAATAAATTGCGTATTTTTGACTTTTGAGGAGTCGGCATCATTTACTGTTGTATTTTAAATCAGTAGTTTTACTTCTCAGATTCATTTTTTGATCAAAACATCAGTACACCATGCAGGGTGTTATTTATTATCACGACATATAAAAATAAATACAAACATTTTGTATTTTGAGAATAATGTCCATTTATTTAGTTTAATTAAAAAAAACAACTTTTCCTCAAAGACATCTTGGCATTATTTCATTCTTTAAATGTGTTCCCTTTTTACAATAACACTGAATGTTTAATCTTGATGTTGTAGTTTCAGAGTTATAAACCCGCTGTAAGTAATAAGATGATTGACAGAATATTGATCACCAACTGATTCGATAATGGAATAATCATTTTAGTAATTTTTAAAACAAAAAATCTAGCTTCTAAAATATAACTATCCTTCATCATACATGATTGTAAACTTCATATCTTTTAGTTGTGTTCTTTGTTGGTCAGTCTCTTTCGGCTCTGAGTTAGCTGCAGCTTTCACAGAGTTTATGTCAGTAACACAAATGAAAACATTTGTCGTAATAACACGATACAAAATTGATCTCAAATTATGAGATTTACATTTATGCACAAAGTCATAAACAAATTATTAACTGCGAGGCTTTTACCAGTTCATCTTCAGTATGCAGCTGGCTAAGCAGTAGACTTGAGTTAGCATGCTAACTGGGAATGGCAGGTTGTTTAAGAGACAGGACGTCCTTTTTCTGCTTCTTCGGTCACATCACAATCAGGAGTAAAAGTCGGAACACCATCAACAAACTGAGGAGACGGCAAATTATAAAATGTTAATTAAACCAATAAGTGTATCATTGGCTGTTTAATCATTTCAAATTTGTGAATTATATTCTGACCTGAGCCCGGACATGATGCCAGCTGGCATTAATTTTCCAGATTTCTTATATCTCATTCCCATCACGACTGAAAGGACTCCCGAGGCAACTGAAACAAAGAAGACATGTTTTATGAACTGATATTTAGTATCAACTGTCGCTCAGAATAAGATGAGTCATACTCACGCAACGAGACCTTGATGTCACTTGGGTCACGAGAGACGTTGAAGGCACCGTAAGCGGATAATCCACCAAAAACTAAACCAGCCATGAGAGACATCACACTTCCTAGAAAGAGTCAGATACACAAAGATGATAATAGTGAAGATGAATACTTGGCTAACAAATTATTTTACTGACTAAAAGGGGGACACTCGTACCTTTTCTCTTGTATCCCATAAATCCTCCAAAGACGATGGCTGCCGCATAGCCGAACCCGATCCAGTCAACTGCCATCCCAGAGCTGAAAGCACAAACACAGTTTTGAGATACTCGTACTTTACCTAAATATTTCAGTTTCATAATTTTTAATGCTAAATATTGAACTTTATATTCATTTATACTTGTCATATTAAGATTCTGTCGGCCAACATGTATTAGCAGTTAAGTGGTATAATCATCAGATCAGTTGATAATGAGAATAATTATTAGTTGCAGTCCTAAAAATATGATGTGTTAGATTAAACTGAAATATGAAGTCGTTAAACAAGCTCTACAGGGTACATTAAAAGAACTTGTTATAACACACGTCTGTACTTGCTTAATCCATTGGTGTATGTATGAAAAAAAAAACACCTAACCCTAAAATATTCTAATCCTTTTCTGGGTCTATGAATCCACTGGGCTTTTCTAAATGGTGCTGACATGATTACATACTTATGGAATAAATGATTTTGTGAGACGACTGGAGGGTTTTATCTTTGTTTGGGGTGAACCAGAGCTGTAAACGATTTAGCCAATGTCATGTAACACATGTAGTTTTTTGCAAAACATAAACTTGACATTCAATGTAAAAGTTATTGCAGCTAAAAGCATTGATGGGATCTCCCTGGTTCACTATAATCAACCTCTATGGGAGGAAGTGTGCGACTACTGATAAATCTAGTGAAGGTCACAGTGAAAAAAGTATAAAAGATAAACAATGATTTCATTTCATAATGTTCATGAAGCATGCAGATGGTTGCTCTGAGCACAACAAATATGTTATTATCCACTTTGATATTTGGCAAATTGATATGAGAAAGGAGAAATATGCAATTTATTATTTTTTGCATAAACGTGCTTGTAACCAATTGCACTTGTAATAACTTCTGTATCAGGTATACATAATTAGAATATTACATGCCCAAACATGTATCAGGCATCAACATTCCTGATCTAGGAGGAATACAATAAGAAAATGAGGCCTTTCTTGAGTAAACTTTTAGTATGTTTTTAAGCACATCTGTAAACCACTGAGAAATCTTTTGTTAGATTTTTTTATGGGGTGAAGTCATTTTTGCATCTGACTATAAGTTTAATTTTAATGCATGGATTTTTTTACTTGTAATGGACTATTTTTATATTGTGGTAATGCTGCATTTACTTAATATCACAGTTCTTCCCACCCTACTGTTCCCTAGTTCAGAGTTGGCAGAGGGAACATTTAAAAGTAATCCATCTTGTAATTTACTGCCATGATTATTCGTCTTAAACCCTGCAGATTAGACTGCAAGGCATTGTCAATGCTTTCTAAGTGTCAGTAATGATCATCTAACTTTCTCACAAGGATGAAAAACAAAATGCAACAAAATACAGGAACCAAATTCAACAGTAAAGCTTTTTTAAAAGTGCATTATGAAATGATTCTCTAATGGTCTTTAAGAACAGGATGGGCGATTATTACCAAAACAAAACAAAACAAAACAAAAAAGACCTGTTTCACACCGCCCCTGAGGAGCCAGTCAACTCTGAGCAGCCAGACATTAGCCAACAGGTGGAAACATGTACTGGAGTAGTTATTTTGACTCAGAACACAGCCAAAGACACATTTAATATATACATATATTAATAAATGACAAATGAAAGAGCCGAATTATGATTACCTGCGTTGTGAGTGGTTGATAATTAAATGAAAAAGTGTACATTTAGTGTCTCCTGTCAACGAGCAATAAGTAAAAAACCAAACATTTACTGACGAGCCGCTAGATGTCGCTGTGAGTTTTTTTTATAATTAAAATGGAAAAAAAAAACAGACCAACACACATATTAATGTTAAGGATTTACTTGAGGTGTGGTAAGCGTTGTTATCTAGTTATTATTCTTACATACCTTCAATCAAAACCACTACAAGAGGACAGCGAACAGCACCAATCTACACTTCCTTGTTACTGCACATAAACTGAAATACGCATGCGCCATGCGAGTGATGTGGCGTTCATAGACCTTTGATAAAGTAGAAAAATAATGTTTTTACACCAACAGAACAGAATAGAATACCATCACTGACCATATGAGGGGGAACTCAGGTAGACACTTTAGTCTGAGATGTTTTGATTCAACCATGTTTCAGTATGCACTCATGGTATACTTTTCACCAATATCTCCAGCTCTTCACGTTTGTTGGGCTGAGTGTTAACATTTCCCATTGTGACTGATGGCAGAAACAGCTTATATATCTCCACCATGATCTCCACTTGCGAGTCTTCACATTTGTACCAGCACAGCAACCACCTCTTCACCTCAGCAGGAATAAGGTTCCAGATTTGCTCAATTTCAATGAAAAGGAAAAAAAATGCTCAAGGGCAAACTCAGGGCATATGCAGTGTAAATGCAGTGTCAACATTTCACAGCCAATTTAAAAGACTGAAAAAACCCCTCCTTATAATTGTATTTGTGGTAATAGTTAGACCAGCGCTATTGCACGTTTTACATTATCACTCCCAAAGATACAATGTGCTATTTTCCTTTTTTAATTTCTGGCTTCACCCAGAAGATTCAGTAAATAATTTTGGAATGTAGTAAATATTAAATTATACATTAATATTCAGTCCTGCACTCACAAATAAATGTTCAAATGTTTCACGCATATAAATTTGTAGTAAATTATCTCATGCTCAGAAGATAAGATCATCTTTCTCTGTAGGAGATGGGAGTCTATTTCTCATTTATTTTCGTATTAACCTTTGAAACCAATTTCCAATATTAATCTGGGAGAGTTACGATCACCTTCTGCAACAAAAACAGTTTTGGTTCTGTCTTTCATACAGCTCAAGTCATCAGACACAAAGGATCTTATTTTAGGACTGCAATGAACAATCATTTTTATAATTGATACATCTGAAACAAATCATTTTTGAGAAAGAACTGTCATGATTAGAAAATATAATTTCCCAGAGCCCAGGAAGATAAATCTAAATTGCTTGCTTTGACTGTCAACAAATCCTGATATTCAATTTAAAATATGAAACAAAAGCAGCAAATCAACTAAAATAGTCTCAGCATTACTTTAAATAGCAGATACTTTTAAATTGCAGTGCAGATGAACAATTTCACAAACATAAAATATGTGTTGAGTACAAATTACAAGTATACGTGAAATTATGCCTACATGCATCTACGTTTGTTTTCCTTTGATAAGACTGAATGGAAATCTGTGGTGTGAATGTTTCACTTGGTGAATGTGACCCTTGAAATGAATGTTTGCATGGTTAAACAGGCTTTGTGTGTTCAGTAAAGTAAGACAAAGAGAAACATAACTTGACTCTCCCCAAAGAAAACCACTTTATTTCACTCTAATCCCCATTTCCAGTACTTTACACATTATAATCATTTATTAATAGTCCTCAAAAAGTGTAAATCAATGCATTTTCAGAGCAAAATAAGCCACTATGAACTGTAGACAATGTGACCACAAGTGGCAGAGAGCAGAGCGCCCCCATGCGGTCACCGGGTGGAATGAGCCACTGTGGCCCTCTGTTTGTGGACTGAGGGCCGAGGACCAACTCCTCCAAAGAGAAGGCACACATTTCCAGAAACAGTTGGCATTTAAATACTGTCTACAGAGTGTTTCCTGATGAGTTTACAGTCTGATCTTGTCAGGATAAAAATGACTATAAAATAGCTGACAAGGTGTCATTTAAGAACAAGGAAGGATTATTCAAGTGAGGTATTGGAGTGACATGTAAAAATCATGAGTTACTCTAACATCCACATGAGGAAAATATATCTCAGACTAACTCTACAGGAGGACGAGATGGCAAATATGTAAAGTGACTTGTGGAAAATGCAATGGTTTTCAATACAGTAAACAACGACGAACATACAGTGCATTTCACAATACAGTGACATATATACAAATGGCTTTGAGTGCACAGGAACCTGTGATATACTGTTAACATGGCTTTTTCTAGGTAGATACTTTAATGTGGTCTGTAACATGGTATTCAAAGTAACAAATGCATATAAAAAGTTTCTGGAATTGTGAAGATCTTCAAACACAGAAACGATTATAAAAATCAATTTACAATGTATTGAAGCCAAAACAAAACCTAAAAATCAAACAACAAACAACTACAACAGAAAATACATGGAGTTTTTGCTGTCATTGGGACTGTCATTGGGCATGTTAGAAAAGTATTGCTCAGTTCACACTTACTGTATCGGGGCAAACACCAGGTTTTGGCAATGATTGACATTTTAAAAGGTTAAAGCCATTATTTCACTTTAGTAGAACATTGTGTCATTTTCTCACATGCAATTCTCCATATGAGCCTCAGAGTTCAACGACAAAGAAAATCATATATACAGTATTTTTTTTGGGATATTTAGGCAATACTTTACTGGTCCTTTAATTTTATACCAATTTCCTGGAAATATTCTGATTGATTTGCAGGTAATTAACAGTTCATGTTTAAGACATCTTACAAAACAAAAAACAAAAAAAAAAATAGCTGGTACAGTGACTATTAGAAATTATATTGGAGTTCATACATAGTTTGTGTGTATATATGAGATAATTATTAAAGGTTATTTCTTAAAATATACATTTAGTCTCTTGTATACTGCCAAATTACCTGAACCTTTTAAAGAATTGTACCAAGAATGAACAATCAACACCAGCTACCTTTAGGAAATGTATATTATTTAATCTAGAAAACTACACACTCCTAAAAAATGAGCTACTGTGAAACCGTTGTTGTAAACGTCCAAAAAAATAAACTGTAAAATACCTGCAGATTAGGATATTAAGGAACATGTAAAATAAAGTGTTACCAGTATTTAAATGCTAGCAGTTGGGTCATCAAAAAAGCAAAAATAAAACATTTGCTCTACCATATACACATAAATAAACATTTTTTTTATGGCTACATTCATTATCTATATAAAACAAAGATGTTTTAATATTCATGGTAAACAGTACAGCTGCTGTCTTATTTATGAACCCCTACAGGAGATGGATGTTATCAGTTATGTTCTACTAATGTAAAACATCACTTTAAAAGGCTCTGCACACACATACAAGTTTTTCTGGGATATTCTGGCTCATCAGACGTCTGCTCAGGTTACTTATGGGGTGGGATTATGCTACGAATTACACCCGGATGTACCGACAAGAATGATTGAGGGGTGACAGGTGTAGCAAAGTTAGCAGGAAAGCATGGGGAGGCGTTGATCAAGCACAGTTTGTACACACCCACACGGTCCTGAGAGGAGGTCCAATGAGGCATAATGAATGAAAATACCTCTGTCTCTGTGTGTGTGTGTGTGTGTGTGTGTGTGTGTGTGTGTGTGTGTGTGTGTGTGTGTGTCTGTGTGCATATGGCCTTTAAAAAAGCAAAGTGCATAATCCTTCTGATCTGGGACTTGGCATAAACAGCAGACAACATTACAACCAACATCAATGAGTCAGTGCACTTCATAATTAGCAACCCACAATAAGCAGGCTTGTTCTCCGCACGCTCCTGTGCTAAAATATAAATGTCGTATAACAGCTTTAAAACTGGCCAATGTTTGATGGAAAAGGGAACATGCAAGAATACAAATTTGGCAGATGAGTAGAGGGGCGGGGTTTGTAGCTATTTTTAATTTATGGTAGAGATGAAGGGATATTTCTGAGGAATCTAATACTTTTCAACAAATCCACTTTTTTTTTTTTTCATCATTTCAGGCTGCCGTTGCAAATAATGCGAGGGAACAAATAGCACAAAAAGCTTAAAATTTCTCTGTATCGGTTCGGTTTTCGGCTCGAGGTCAACTGTGAGCCAGACATGTGGGATAAATCTCTGATGCTGTTCTGCATCTGGAAACACAGCTCGTGATACGGTGCAGAAAAAAATGGCAACACCTCATGTCTTCTATTCGTCTCACCGTGGCAGCCTCCACCCTGTTCGTTAAGGGGAAAAATTCACCCACAGCCATCCCAGAAGTGTCCCGTACACCCAGGTTCTCACATACAGTTTCCTGCCGCTTTCTGTCAGCAGTAATGGCAGTGTCAGCCCCCCCAAGATCAGCACTGACGGGAGGGTTTTTGAGAGGGGCAGTGGAGAATGTCTGGCCTCCCCGGGGAAACTGCATAGTTTGTCTGCATCGTCCGACTCGTAGAAATCCGTCAGCAGCCTTTGAAAAGACAGATAGCTCTCTTAGGGATTCTGCTGATTTTGCACATGCACAAGCACTACCAAAGAAACTGCAAGTTAAACAAAACACTGGAAACAATCTGTTTATAAAAACTGCACCCAAATCACACCAAGGCTTTCTGCAGCTTAGTGAGCCTTGTTAACGCTGGGCTCAATAGATTGCTAATCTTGCTTCTGAATATATTTTATTAGAGGGCAGCTATTATTTCACTCAAAACATCTAAATCTGCAATTAACAATTATTTTCATTGTGAACTAATCTGCCAGTTATTTCCTGGGTTAGAATATTAACCGGTTAACTATTAAACCTTTATGGAAATAGTTGCTACTGCACGTCAGCCAATCACACTGACTTCACTTGTCAACCCCAACCTTTGGAAGTAAAGAAAAAACAAAATATTAAACAAATATGAATATTATTAAAGTAACAATATCTACAAAAAACGACCTTACTCCATCCTTTTTTTTTTTTTTTTTGCATTTGACTGATGTTTTTTCCCTTCTCGTTATTTACATGACATGTTTTCTGTATAAATCTTACTTTCCTGAATTCTCGTAATGAGCGCTGTATTGTTCTCATATGAGTCACATTAACATCCCCGCAGATATGTGCCCTCTCAACCCCTGCCATGACTCTACAACCCTCCAATTTAGTTAACAGTGAGAGTTGCACAATAAGTTAACAGTACTTTGTTATTTTCAGGGTCATACACAAGCCAAGATGTAGATCTGTGATAAATTGGTGCCCTATGGAGGGACGAAATTCGAAAACCTCGCTGCACTTTTGCTTATTGATTGAAACACGCCATTTCGATGATTAATAGTTTCACCCACGCACACACTTACCGGTCCTTGATTTCAAACCGCTCGTGCAGCCACCTTCGGAAAAACACTGGCTCTGGAGGAATTTCCTTTATGTCCACACGTTCGAAGTGTATGTGGACTCGGGGACATTCTTTGCACAGGAATTCTGTCAAACACAAAAAAATAAAGAGACTAAACAAAAACAGGAAGAGCCTTTCAGCAAAACGGCACGTAGAGTAAGCACTTAAAATCAACATAGGGTGATATTGATAGAATGGGGCTGCTGTGATGCTGCAATACCAAGGCCCCTTGATTCAATAGACCACAGACCAGGAAGGTTCAGCAGCTTGTAGGCTACACTGGAGCACCACAGTTGCATAACTGAATCTCAAACTGGGACAAACACAGAATGGGATTAAAGTAAAACCGAAAACGAAATTGGGTCAAAACCAAGTTAAGCTGGAGCAGTCGTCAAGCCCAATTTAATATAAACCCCCCCCTAAAACTTGCATTTGAATTTTCGCTTGACTATTTTCCATTTTGCTGATGAGATAAAACCAAATCAGTCTCAACAGCATCTAATACATTTTTTCTTTAATTAAATCAGCTGCAATGTTTCCACAATTAAGCCAAGCGAAAGTGTCAGAGCATGGAGCCAAGACAGAAAACCAAAGTGTCTTAAAAGGTCAGATGTAAAATTGTAATCAAGTGTGAACGCTCAAGGCTACACGTGTATCCCCAGAGACCTTCCAGTTCCTGTTTCCACAACATGCAATATTATCAGGAAACATGGTGCTGCGGCCAAAAGAGGAAACTTGATCGAAGTCAGCGGCGAAAGACTGCTTCGCTGCACCTCCATCAGCTGCTGCGCACATTTAAAGTGACCTTCAACACAATGCGCGCCGCTTTAATAAACACTTACAACTCAAAAAATGGAAGGTTAATGAGGAGAGACACAAACAGGATTTATTTTTGCCAGATCACACCTGAAAAACAGCCGTTCATAGGAGGAAAGAAAACTACCTTCCTTCCTCATGCATGAAGGAGTTAAAGGCTTGTTTTTGGGTTGTTGCGCACCCTGAAATCATAAGATCCTTAAAGCGTTTCATAAATTAAAGCTGTGCCTACTGAAGGAAAGCTCCACAGCAGGTCATGTGTTTTAGAATAGAACAATAACTCCTACAAAAACACTAGAAACAGATAAAGCAAAAAATGTAAATGCCTCAATAAAAAGAAAAGCATCAGAGAAGGAATTCATACTTTAGTTAATGTACTTGGTGTAATGAATCAATGATAAAATTTGTTCTACACTGACAAACAAATATGTATCATGTTTAAAGAAACTCAAACGGATCACATGTCCATCCTCATGTCTTGAATGAAAGTTAATGTTCTGAGCACATCCCCATTCCCAGAAAAATGGTATAAATCATTTCCTCTCATCACGCACTTCCTGGTCTCATGTGGTGAAGGTGACTCTAGTAATTTCACAAGGAGATGGAAATGGCTCGTGGCTTTGTTCACACTATGCTCACACTGCAGCTTCACTTACATCGTAGTATGAGTTGAAATGATTTCGCCATTCGTGCAGATGTAACATTTGACAGTGCGAAACGGAACGAACATCAAAAATGAAAGCAAAATTTAAAAAAAAAAAAAAATGAAGCTGCAGTGTGAACAAAGTCATGAGTCACTTCCATCTCCTTGTGAAATTACTCGAGTCACCTTCACCACATGAGACCAGGAAGTGCGTGATGAGAGGAATGCTTTTCTATTCTCCCCGTTGTGTTTGCTCGAATCACATCGATGTTTATTCCTGACAGAAACGGGATGTTTTTTTTAAACATTGAAACGGCGCTCGTCCAGCGACTGGGAACACAGATGAATGAAAAACACCAAAACAAGGAGTCACGCTGTTTACAGGAAGTAAAGGTAATGTTTGTTATGTGATTACTCACCGAGGGAGTGTACACAATGTTGCAGAATTGATAATACCAGTGGTGTGGACACACTGATTAACAGAAAACGGAGGCGGATTGTGGTCACTATCAGCTGACAACAACTGCATTTATAGCTGGTGTAAATATATTTCTATCTCTGTGATGAACAAATTAAAATCACATCTCAGCTTTCATTTCATTCACTCACTCGGTCTAATCAGGTTTCATTTTTCAATATATTTTTTCCTTTTATACATTCAGATAAGATAACCCGGAACGCAAACTGCAAGATCAAGTTTAATGGCGTCCAGTGTAACCCTGCTTACCTGGCATTGATGGCGCTGGTTTTCTTTGACCCTTGGCAGTCAGCGTTCCCTCGTAGGCTACTGTGATGTCATACACAGCGCTCAAGTGGCCTCTCATGGCCTCAATGGCTATGTGAGAGGCTTTCATTCTGGGTGTCAGGGTGTGATTCAGAATAGCCAGTCCTATAGAGAGGAAGCAACAGAAGCAATGAATTTATCAATGCTGAACAATAGATATGTTTAAAGCTCTATCGGGCCATCATGCTAATGCTAATGCTGCCAATGTACTCACACCATTTGTTTAACTTTAGAGTACTATTGCCCCAAAGATACTTTATATAAACAAGTGATACATGATTAAAAATGAAGGTATTCTATATGAATGCTTATGTTTGGGTTAGTTAATGCACAGTGGGTGTGTTTCTCTGTCGCTGTGGCACCCTCCTCTGCTCACTAATACCTCACTAATAGCAGATAATGTCATGTGCACATGTCAGCTCTCCACAGCGATTTATTTGGATTAATGGGGGAAGGTAATATTCAGTGCTGTGGTTCAGAGATAGGCTTAATCTCTAGCCGACCTGAACGCCACAATGCACAATAACATCACAATAATCATGTTGATGCAACAAAGGTAGTTAGCTGTAAAATCTCAAGGCTGTATTGAAAAGTGTATTGTGGTTAAATACAAGCACAGAATAAATGTGTTTATTTCAATTATGCAGACTAAAAAAAAATACAAAGAGATACTGTTTCAAAATAAATTATGGTTGGTGCTGTGAATTCTCTCTTCTAAAAAGGAAACACCAAATTAATTTATTCTTCAAAATTTTGAGCTGCACCAGCTGGAATACTGAATAACCAGTTTTGGTATGGAAGCTGGCCAGGTCTTGGCACCGCACCAGTAATCCTAGGATGACAGAAACTACTGTGGCAGATTTTATGGCTTTAAAGCTCCACTAATTAACACTTCAATAAAAGATGGGAACAAAAATGTCCAAAACTGCTGTGCCAATTTTTTTTTTTCACCTTCATGCATCATTGAAAAAATGTCTTTCCATTTCTTACAATTAGCATCATCGTGTATGCGTCTATACAGTACTGAACTTTATAATTAATTCAATAATGCAGCATTTAAATTAGCAACTTCACTTTGGCAGATTAATTAATTACTAACTAATTAACACTAATGGTAATATAATTTTGCAGTATGCTCATTGGTCAAAAAGAGACACGCATGAGTGACCATAAGTCACACAACAAAACTTAGTCAGCTATTTTATAGACTAAGCAGGCGGTATGTGTGTGTGTGTGTGAATTAGTATGCAGCAGTAAATGGCTGCTGTCATGCCGTTACCTTCTTTAGTGGCAAAAGCCTGACTGTCAGCGATAACATTCTTGAGCTCTGGATTATACCGAGTTCCTTCTGGGAAGATGACAAGGTACATCTGTGGGAAGAAAAACATGTGAAATGAAAGCCTTTTAACTTTTGGTTCTTATTGCACGGGCCAAAACACAATTTCGATTTGTTGGGTGAGAAACGTGGAAATCAAATATGTTGAGCTTGGAGCGATTTCATCACTCCGTTCTTTTAAATCAGTTTAGCTTAAAGCTGAATTGAAAACTCTGTAATAACATTGAGCTAACCTGCTCCTCAGGTCTTGGGTTGGTTCCTGTCCCCCCTTTGCCCCCAGTTTATGATGCCATAAGGCAAAAATGAATGTCACCACATTGCTCTATACTATGAAGGTCAATGATAATCTCAGGATGCTCCCTTCTGAAAATGTACTGTAGCACTAGTACTGTCATAGCATTATGTTTCATATTGTGCAAAATACTGAATGTATAAATGCATTTTTCAATTAATCTGATAAGGAACGCTGCATATACAAATGAAACAATGTAGCAGATTGTAAACTTGTAATCACAGCACAAAACAGGTAAGTGAGTTCTGATTTTTATTGGAGCTATTATACAGTTGATAAGAATTTTCATTTCTGTGACCACAAACAAGATCAAATGAGCTTTTTGCCTTTTTATGATATGAAAGTAGAGAGTTAACCAAAAAGAAAAACAATAACCTGAAAGATGATATAAAGCTATGTAAAGGCTGAGGGGAACGGTAGAGCCAGGTGAAGATTTTCTTGGATTTATCATATTGAGAGATCCCTTTTATATCATAGATTTGATCCAACATTACTGCAGAGCTTTCATAGTGCAGCTTCAGGTCTGCAGGAACACTTCTGTCCAATATACAGGCACATGTGTGCACATGCACGCAAATACACTGCAAACAACACTAATCTCCTACAGTTTAATCCAAAAAAGTGATTAAAACAAACCCTTCCAACACAATAACACACGCTGCAAAGGGACCTTCCTGATCCAATGTCAGATTATCTATTTCACGTCTCTGGCGCTGCCAAAATATTCCATGTGAGAAACCATTAATATTAACAACTATAAACATTAGTTATTTTTTGATGGCAGAAAATCTAATCTAATGATTTAATGGAACCAACCACACTTACAAAATTTGAAAAAGTGATGATTTTAAATTCAGAAATCCACAATTATTTGTATTTATAAATGTGGATAAATGCAATATAAGAAATATAAGATACTAGAAACAAATACTGCTATCACATTAAGTGCAGCTAAAACTGTTGGCTATTTACAGATATGTGCAAAAATAGACATTTTGTCAAAAATGAGTTCCTGTGTGTGACTGGAGTTACACTTCTATGAGGAAGGTTAACATAAAGCTGAAGTAATGCTTAGCACAAGCTTTGTAATGACAGAAATAGAGTTTGAAAACTACAGCTGAGCTTAAAAACATCACAGTTTTAATTTAAATCCTTCTCCTACGTATTCATTTCAATTTCTTCCTGTCTTTGGGGAAAGATATGACACAGAAAATATTAACGTAGTCAGAGGTTCACATAAAACATTAATAAAGCAGACTTACTGGTGCTCCTGCCTGAGTTTGAGAAAGGAGCTTCTTTTTCATGCTCTTTTCATTAAACTTTGCACTTCGTTTCACGTAGATTCCACCATGCTAAAAGAAAAAAAAAAATCATCTAATAAGAACAGGAGTAAGGGATAGGATTTCAGTAAAAGCCACACCTTTACATCTGTAAGTTACAGAATGACATCCAAATACTCACACAGCTGCATTACCTGAGAAAAATACCATCCATAAAGCGGAAGCCACTTCAGTCCATCTTTAAGGACGTATCTGACGTGACCGAGTGCACTCTGCCTGATGGCCAGCATGTCAGCAATTATCCAGTCAGCTATGGGAACAGAGATGAGATTTTCACTTTAAGGTGTGTTCCAGACTAGATTACATTTAATAAGGCAACAATTCAAATGTAATACCTGTACATTGATGGTTGGACAGGTAAATCACATTCTCTTTGTTCTTTGGTATATCTCCATATATAACAATCTACAGGAGGAACAAGAGCAGATGAAATGGCATTACAGATCACAGCTGGACAGTAAATAGAGTGGACTGTGATTAATTTGCAGAATAATTGTACAATGAAACAATTAAAAGTTTTTATTCATTTTAGTTCAGACTGTTTCAGACATTTACACAACGCAAACCTGCAAAGACTACAGCAGAGGGTTTATTAAAAAAAAAGGGTGCTTTCTAATCTACTGGTGTGATTCTGCCACATAATATCACAGACTAGGGTTAACCAGCTACAATGCTTGGCTAACCCTTTAGATTAGGGTTAGCCAGTTACAACACTAGGATAACCCTTTGGATTAAGGTTTGCCAGTTTCAACACTATTGCTTTTCGACACACCCTAATGTACTAGAGGCGTGTCAACATATGTGTTAGGGAATGCTGACTTTCTCGCCATGCATCTGGTTCATCAACATCTTGTTTGTCAGCCTCAGTGTTTGGCTCCATTTTAGATTTGTCACCGTAAAGGACAAGTCTATCTTTAAATAACAGTCTGGTTCCCATATGAACACTAAAAGAGGTTTTCCTTGCTGTAATCACTCCTCCTGTTCATACTATCGAAAGATCCCCTTCAAATGTTCCTTCAGTGTAAGTGATGGAGGCCAACATCAAAAGTGAGTCCACATAAACTTTGTGCAAAAATGCTTCTAAAAGTTGGTCTCACGCTTATGAGACTTCAGGGGATTGAGTTAGCATAAGTCAAATCCTTGTATTAGTGTCCAATGAACTGTTCAATAGATTTTTGCACAAGAGACGGCTTGTGGATTGTGGCCCACATACTTATGTTATAAGAACATTATGAAGGGATCTGCTTATGTTTAGTATTAACAGGAGGAACAATGACAGCAAGAAAAAAAAGTCACTTTTCAAAACCTGTAAAAATGTACTGACATGCCTACATGGGGTGTACATGTAATTTTACAAAGTTCATAGCCTGAAAGCCACTGACAAAGGGTCACTCATACGTGCCATTTATTTCTATTATTAGACAAGATATTAGTGAGTTAAAAATAGACAGTCTCAGAGACGGTGACCTCCCCATCCCATCAACAGATCAGACATGCTGAGGAGGATCTCTCACCTCCACACCAGTGTAGTTCTCGAAGAAGAAGAGGACCATGCTCTGGTAGATGCAGTACAGTCGGTCGTCCAGCCTGTGATACACTTTGGTCGGTAGGACAGCTGAAAGTAGGCGCCAGGCCCCCCATGACAGCAGGTAAGCTGGAGCTGTCCCCAGCATGATGGTAGCTGGAAACCAGTACCGCAGCGAATAAGTGTGCACAACCAGAGAGAGCAGCATTTTCACCACCTCTGACCTCTCTTAAAGTGGCAAAAATCCCTGAGGTGGACAGCTGGAATGCACAGAACTGCACTCGTATCTATCCCACAGCACACCTGGCCTACTTAAAGCACACCTGCACTCACAAGTCAGCATAAGAAAGTAAGACAGCTGCAGGGGAGAGTGGAGAGCTAATTAGCTAAAGCTGCTAACCTTGTGTGCAAAACGCAGCTAGCCAGGTCGGCTTAAGCTCTAGCAAACATCCATGCAACTACACACACACACACACAAAGCAAAATTAACTGCAGCAATCTGATAACATCCCGGTACAGCAAACTAGCACGCGACCTCAAGTTTAGAGAAACCGCTAGCCTACTATTAAACCGGAAAGAAAGTCTAAAATAAAACGCAACATTTGAATAAAGACACTCCTCCTCTAATGTCGGTGAATTATCAATCTAGGCTAAACGCTAGCTTAGGTGTT
Organism: Rastrelliger brachysoma; assembly: GCA_024605115.1. Classification (NCBI taxonomy): domain Eukaryota; kingdom Metazoa; phylum Chordata; class Actinopteri; order Scombriformes; family Scombridae; genus Rastrelliger; species Rastrelliger brachysoma. Next base: position 17,794 of record JANJYP010067797.1, read on the forward strand.
ATAAGACAAAATATGTTGAGTATCCTTCCCTACTTGTTCCTCTTTTTGCAGCTAGCTGCTCAAACTAGCTTCTTGCAGCAAATGTCACACACGTCTCCCTACGTTATCACGCACGGCAACACCGACGAAGGTTATTGGTCGACTGACGTAGTGGAGGCCAGCCTATCAGTGTTAGTTATTATATTAAAGGACCTTACCATCAATTATTGTATAAAATACTGTATACTGACATTTTTTAGTTTAAGCAGCAAAAAAATACACAATACAAAATTAAATGTACATAAGTTAACAGCAAAATGAACAAAATAATGTGAAAAGAAAACAAAATATTCTGTATATTTTCCGCTGGTACATTTTAGCACGTTTCCTTTAAAGCCGTATTTGATATGTTCCATGTCTGATATTTAAGCATAACTGACATAAGTGTGAGTACAAGTTGTGCTGTATCAGTTTGTTCATTTGTCTTCTGTCATGCGGTGCTATGTCAAACACTGACACTGATGCATCCTATCATTCTGTGTATCAAACTCAAGAGGGTGCTACACTGTTCATTCATTACACTATGAATTGTGTCTGAAAATTGTGCATTTCAGACACTTGAATTAATAACAACATAATTTAATTTCATCACACAAAAAATGCACTTACGTTTTGGTCCAGAAAGCATCTGCAGCATGTATACTGTTGTTGACGGCTGATGAATAACACTCTTAATAAATATGCCAGGCATTTTGGTTAAAATTGTTTTATTATCATAAGTAACCTCTTTGATTCCAAAACCAGTCATTTGACAAAAGAAATACAAGCAAAAAAAAAAAAAAATCACAGAAGGGTTAGTCAACATTTTTTAAAAATTATTTATTAACAATGACATCATAAAACATTAAAATAGAGTTAAAAATGGCTCAGCGGGCATTTTACTTGAGTCACATTGCTAAAAGTTAAAAGGTTTGATTTCACATCTTGTTGCCAGACATAGGCTAAAGAACACACATTGGTTACACGGTAGTGGTTGCTACTTTATGAAAAAAAACTGTAAATAATAAAGGATTAACATGTGGTATGCATTCAGTCAATTCATCTTCATGTTTCAAATAACTCTAATGGTTGACATTCCTGTGAAGTTACGTTTCCATAGTAACCAGAGACTAAGTCTTTGAAACAGAACATTAATGTACCTGTGAACACATTGTTCAAAGCAAGATGATAAACTTGCTCAATGAAATGGAGGGAATGTGACTAGACAGAATCCAGCACAAAATTAATAAAACTAAGCTTAAAAAATATTGTGGCGCTTTTTACTCCAAGTTGTAGCTATCATATGACAGCTGCTTCAGGTGTGTAATGCTGTCTGAAATTAAAAAAAAAAAAATCACAAAAAAGAGAGGAACCATTAGTGACATGATGAAGGAATGTGACATTTAACAGAGATTAGCAGAACACATCTTACCAAGCACCCACTGCTCAGACAGGATCCGGCTTCCTTCTGGTCTCCTGCCGCTGTACTTCCCGATGCAGATACCAGCCTGCCGCACAGTTTTACAGACCGTTCCTCCGCACAGCTGGATCAGCTCCACCAGGCTCTGAGTGGGTGGCTGAGAGTGCTGGGACACAAACATAGCTGGCTGGTCCTGGAACAGGTCCTGCTGGTGCTCCCCAGCAGACAGGTGCCTCTGGAGACGGCAGATCTGTTAAAGACAGCAATGCATCATTTTTTTTAAAGAAATGCACAACCAGGACAGACCAGTTCAGTCTCTGAGATCAACAAAAGGACGAGAAGAATAAAAACAGATTAACAAGCACCCTTAAAAAACATCTGAAATGCTATTGTTGCCAGTGTCCAAAAATAGGGTCAAATTCATGTGAGCACTGCTTGAGAAGCAGCTTCAGTGTTTTACTTTGCTGCACAACAAATCTCTCTGTGGGATAGTAAAGTTAAAGTTAAACATTTTCTAACTTGAACATGTCATATATAATGACAAAGGCATAATGAAATAATATTTTGCCATCAAATTATGTGATTAATTTGTCATGTTTGTCAGTTCAAAGACAAATAAACATAACATTTACAAACACAATCACAACATTTCATTGGGATAAAAATGGATAATCATGAATGTAAAATGTCTCAAATGAAGACGCCATCCCTGACGGTGAAGTTTTAAGACCTATATCATATCTTTTTTTAAAGCAAGTTACTTTAAAACATTGTTTAAACTAAGTTAATAGTTTTTTTGGGTGAATACAATGTTTCAGTCAGGTTTGAAACCTGACTGAAACAACGCAGACAGCCCTTATTAAAGTTGTCAGTGACCTCATATAATTAGCGCTGATGCTAATGAGGTCCCTGTTGTGTTTCTTGATGATCTCCTTCTAGATTGCCTTGAAAACCAGATTATGCTCTGTGGAACCATTTCAGACTGGTTCTGATTCTCCTTTTCTATGTGTTTGTGTATCATTATTGGATATCATGCATCAGTGCCCCTCAGTGTAATTCAGAGAAGCTGTCTTGGTCCATATATCCTATATTCATTTTCATATTCATTTATTCATGAGGCAACAGTATGTGAGTCCTTTCTTTCAATAACTGATGTGATCATATTTCATGGTCCTAACTAACTGTCATCCCTGCACATCAACTTGGAAGAAATGTATCCCATTCCTCCTTACAGAACAGATGTTGCTGGGCTTCTTGGCATAAAGTGCCTGCTGCAGGTTGTTACACAGTATTTCTGTAGAATTAAGGTCAGGACTTTGACTCAGCTATTCCAAAACATTAACTTTCTTCTGCTCTAACCATCCTTTGGAGGAGCAACTTGTGTGTTTGTTGTCTCTTTTTCATGACCCACTTTCTGTTGTGCTCCAGGTCATGGACAGATACCTTGACATTTTCTTGTAGATTACGGTGGTACAACTCAGAATTCAAAGCTCCATCAATGATTACAGACTGTCCTGGTCTTGATGCAGCAAAACAGACCAAAATCATGACACAATACTCCAGATTCTTAAGTCTCAACCATACACACAACATTTTTCCAACAGTTTTCTGGCTTATCCACATGGTCTTCTAATATATGCTCCCTTAATATCTTCTGGGAATATAAACTTGATTTTCATAGTTAGGTGGATGATCAGCAGCTGTATATTTCATTCAAGCCTGATGGTGACTTGCTATTATCTCATTTATATTGTTGATGAGTCCTATTTACAATTATTAAATTATGAACTGAGTAACTGTGCTGCTGATTATTCACTAATCTAATCAAATGTATCCTGAAATATAAATCATGCTAAAAAGAATTGCTTAATTTAATAAGGTTACAGTATATGCATGTACTGTATCCCAGGTGAGACACAGGTATTTTCAATGCTAAAAAGCATTCAGTACTATTTTAGTTTTAATAGATTCCTGAAACATTTAAACCTGTCCCTCAGTGATATAGAGATGAGCTACAATGCCATTTTCTGTACTTGGTTTCACTTCTGGAGCACACACTGTTTATAGAGTATTGTTGGTTCTGTCTGACTGAATGTTAGCATGTGACGCACTGTTTCTTTTTGGGTTTGTTGAGTGAAGCCCTACGCTCTCACTACAGGCATGCTCTGTATCCAGCAGGGGTCAGTTGCTAAACTGGAGGGGACAATCTGCTCTATTCTAAGTTGAATGCCAGGAAACAAGCATTAAGGCTTTTAGTCTTTTGTAAATGTTCACACAGGTTTCACTTCACGTCAAGTAATCAGGGATTGGTCAAAGGGTTCAGTGACAGGGTCAGGTTAACATTAACCCACATTGTACATGTTAAAGATAATGATTCAAGACAATATGTAAGCTCTATTATGTGAAAAAACAAGCCTTGAAAGCAAGAAACAACAGTCCAACTCAAAGGAAACACAAACTAGACCAAAACAAAATTCTGATTAAAAAAAACTTGAAAAGTATACTGCTAAGAATACATTACTTATTGCCTCTGGAAACATGGTTCAAATGAAACAGATTATGTTTGTGCTCAAAACAGTCCATGAGTCTGACTTTAGCCCGTACACTGAAGATTAGTGATCTTTTGTGAACTAAAGTGTATATGACTGTGCAGACATGAAGAAGGGTCCACCACTTAGTATTAAATTTCATTAAGCCAACAGTCACTTTAGACATTTACTAACTGTGCTTCTAACAGCAGTTTCAATTTGTGTAAATCCAATTAAATGTTGCATACTGCTGCAGCTGTAAGGCACACATCTCCATCCATATTTTAAGATGACAGTACGTTAGAAACAACTGAACTGCTGTTGAGACATTTGTCTGTATAACAGCTGCAAGTTGAAGCCTGTTTGTCAGTTACTGACAAACAGGCTTTGAATCACTGCACACCTTTCTGACTCAGTGATCCAAAAAGTGAAGTAATGAAGTGAAATGAAGTGGTAATGGAGTTTGATTGTCAGCCTCAGCCAGTGTCAACTCTCTCTGATAGCCACACAAAGAGAATCAACTTGGATGAGAAGCTTCATTTGTTATTCTTGTCATGGGAAATCCCACTTCCTCACTCTGACAGCTCTATCAGCATCTCTTCAGCTGCTAAACAGTTCAGTATCTATTGTGTTACTTACAAATTAAGTAATAAATTAATCTTATATCCCATGTGTAAAAAATACAGTGTGTTAAACAGCTGTTACATTACTTTCAAGCAGCACGAGCCAGCCCGTTCAGTCTATGTACGTGACCCAGTAATTAAATGAATGGATGAAAGTATGAATGGCACCTGGAAGAGACATCTATTTAAATCTATGTTCATGTCCCTTCCCTCCAATAACCATAAATAAACTTGGATACAAGAACTGGTGCCAATGGATCCACTGGACGAGTGATTCAGCCTGAACACCTGAGAAGTAAGTGTTTTTGGAATGACGACAAGTCCTTCCTGTGTTGTAATAGGCCTTAAATATGTTGCATTTCCCTTATACAGTAATGTATTACATCAGCCTACTTCCTACCATTCTGTTTGGTATTTCTATACAACTACAGAGGGCAAATCAAATGCTTTCCTGTCAAGAAATGGAATATGGTCTAGTTGACACTATAATTTGGGTAAAAGAGCTCTTTCATTTTGAAAATAAAACTCAGTCTGCCTCTAACGGTTCAGCAGACTGTTACAGATGGACCTAGTGCAGTCTGTTTTTCAAAGACTTGATTGTTAGAGTAAAGACTAAAGCAGCAGCTCAGCGTCTGTGATGGAGACACATTCCTGCATTACAGGACAAAAACATCCTCCTGTGTCAGTGCCCTTCCTGCACCGCACACCTGCCCTCTGTTCACCACGGTGACATGAACACCCTCAGACAGACTTTACCCTTCAAAAAAAAGTCCTAAGCTTGGACAATGTGGCAATTATAATTTCTGAGGATAGCCACTATAACCGCTACAAGTTGTGATTACAATCATTATAAATCATGCAGAAGCAAACTAGTAAGCTTATTTTCTAGTAAACATAACCCAAAGGTAATTTATTTTTTAATATGATTTCAACAAAACTTTGTTAACAACAGAAAAACATGTCAGTAGCACTACCACTGAAGACATGTTGTTCACAAATGTTCCTTAATCTGACAAGACTAAAGACGAGACTGGAAAAGTTCATCTTTATTTTTTTAACCATCTGTATTAATCATCATTTTCATATTTAAATTTGACTATGAAATGCTGTTTAGTTATTTTAAGTGCTAATGCAGTTGACAAAACTACTACAACATGCCCATCTATTCAAAAACTGCATTTCTCACACGAGCAATTGCAATTGCTCACGAGCAATGAGACAGTCACTGAAAGAGTTTGCGCAAATAATGCTTCATTCCAGGCATCTGCCAAATGTATTTAGTATTAAATTGCATAAATCTACCCTGCAGCACATATAAATGAAAAGTGGTCAAAGGTCAACAAATGGCAACATAGTAAGACCTTACAGACCATGAGACAGAAGGTCTGGGAATTATATATATTTTTTTATAACTTTTTGAACGCTTGGATCCCATCTGGGGTAAATAAATAAAAGAAAGAAGTCACAGGAAATGGGTAAAATCATGGGAATAAAAAGTAATTCTTTTAGTGTCTGTATATTTTGACTTTAATAACAATTTATCAACTTATGAATTAAATCAGGCAAATAGCAGAAAACTCCAAAAAGTGCTAATAATGTCATCTAGGAAACCTCTTAATCTCTCATTAACAGATGCTGGTGTTTGTTGAAGGCCCAATGGATTTTTCAATGGATGGGATGGACATGCTGTTACAGAGCGTGTGCTGAAGGTGGACAGCTGCATCCTGTGAGTAGTTGTTAGACTCAGGGAGGGAAAAAAAAACACGTGGGTAGTGTAAAGGATATAGTGAGAAGATGTGTAGTTTGTGCATCGGCCTCTCTGTGATGTTTATTGAAAGGGGTCTCCACTGCTCTTCACAGTTACTGGCCACAGGGAAGGGGGAGTGGCTTCAGCACACAGTTAACTAATCAGAGGGGGCCGCAGGCGGCTCAAACAAGTGGCTGGGGGCTTGATGAAAGGCGAGCACATGCAGTCTGGCACTGGTAACCTACGGGAATGACACACTACCTCTAATTCCTCACTACTGAGAGGTGATAGAAGGAATCTGCAGAACTTCAAGAGGACTGTTGATGCTGTAGCTCAAACCCCTGAGAGAAGATTAAGAAAAACTCAAAAATCTTTGTACTCACTTTATTTTTGAGCAAATACTTCCACTATGAAAATGTTGAATGTGGACTTGCTGGTTTTAAGTTTCTGCCTTGGCCTTGGGACGGGATATAGGAAGAGCTCCGACACTACAGTTGGCAAGAGACAATATCAGATCCAAAATGGCCCGTGTAGTTACACCTTTCTGCTGCCAGAGCAGGAAAACTGCCAAACTCCGAACAGCGACTACAATCCAGTTCAAAAGGATGGACCTGCAGACAGCGACGAGTCAGCACAGAGGCTGGAGCAGCTGGAGATCATCATGGAGAACAACACACAGTGGCTACTTAAGGTAAAGTTGTGCCCGCCTATCTTGTCACACCCATGATACAACAGACTGTAACATCACGGAGCCACTTTAGTACAGTGCCATGAGAGTACAAGTTTCAGAGTTAAAGAGAACAAAGTCTACTCATGCATTTAAAAGAAAATGTTCTGAAGAGCTGAGAAAGCTCCTACACAGGTGCCACAGGAGACATTTACACTTACTTTTAAATATTCAGAGCCAAGCAGGGGCTGTTAAGAAAATCAAATATCCAGCATGACAAGCTGTTGTTTCTTCTCACACTCAACAATCCAAGGATAGCTGCAGTCTTTTTTCTATGTGATAAACTTACATTTTTAAGCTGCAAATTCTCTGCAAATGACCACATTACCATAAGTAACGCTTGACAGTCCAAACTCCAATAAATTCGCTCTAATGTAAGAGAGTAAAAGAGAGCAAATTCTTATATCTGAGAACCTAAATCTGTCAATTATTTGGTATTTTTACTTGAAAAAAGAGATTGAAGCATGAAAGGGTTTGGGACCCCAAAAGGTTTCCTGGGAAGAAATGCATTGAATTAATTATTAAATGAAGTCGCCTCAGTGAGGGATCGATGTGTTGCAGCTCCAGGATGTAACACAAACAGTTCGCCGAGTGCCTGTGAGACACTTTCTTTCTCTGAAGAGGAACATAATGAGTTGGAAGACTGACAAAGACTCAACACAGGTGTCCACATGAGGGACACATACTTCTCTTTTCAGTTTGCTGAGCCATTACTTGTGCTCTTGAAAGAACTGAACAGTCTCTTTTCTGGCTCCCTCTCCTCTCTCTCTTTAGAGTGTGATTAATGATGAGAACCATACAAGACAAGCCAGACAAGACGAGAACTTTGCACAGCTTGATCACACGATTCCCATCTTGTAACATAAAACAAGCTCTGATCTGTTCCACAGGAGAGCTCAGAGGGCACTCTTCTTTGATGTTCTTCATGAACGAGACATTGCTACTCAGTGACTATGGACATATACACAGACACACTCAAGTGTCTCTTTAGAAATCTTGCTTACAAAGCAAGTGAACAAAGTCCATTTATACTTTACATTTCTCTCACCTGCACAAGCATATTTCTGGATGACAGTGTGTCTAACATTTAGATGCAAACATACAGAACATCAGTGATTTCTGGTTTGTACTTTGCACTGGAGATGATAAATATAGAATAAAAGAAGAGCTATCACAGCTGAGGTGTGAAGACAGATGGTTACAGTTAACAACACCAATGTTGCTTCTAAAAATGAACTTGCTGCTTTGCCATAAAGAACAGAAGTGATTTGTAGCAGTATTTTAACAACACTGATTATGTCTAATACCATCCAAGTATAACACAAGTTTCACACTATTAAATATGGCTCTGAGACAAAAAGCGGAAGCTAAACTTAAACTCTGTAAAGCTTTATCAGTAGGTAAGCATGTCATCCCTGTCAATACTTTTAATGACCCAGCAGAATTATGTGAAAAAGACTATTTAACACTGTTAAATAGTCTTTTTCACATAATGGTGTCTGTTAAATTAACACCATACTCCGTCCTTACCTGTCTGACATTGGAGACTATGGGGGCTGTGTAAGGCCATTTCTGTAACTTTCACACCCTCTTCACACAACGATTCATCAGCTGTGGAGGCGAGAAAGAAGCCAGGGTTTGAACTTCTTTCTTGTCTCTTTTTTTCCCCATTCTTAACACTTTTCATGTGAACAACTGAGTGCAACCCTGTCTGAAAATATATGCTGCTATCCCCGTATTTTAACAATATAATGTGTCTAACAGCCAACTTTTCACCCCGTGTTTGAGTGTAGTTATTTGATACAACTACAAACACTTTCTGCCATGGTTGGACAAAACATTGCTCAGACTGGTTCTTACCTAGAACATAAACCAACCCTTTATCATTGAGCCTGGCAAGATTTTTAATGTGGTGCTGAAATACGGAGGTGTGAAAATGAGAAGGTTCTCACAGAGGAAGCTGTATTTCTCAGTTTAACAGTTGGTCTCCTGTGATAGATAAGCCTTTTACCTTTTATATAATCTAAAATTATATAAGCGAGAGAGCGTCCCACTATCTGAATGGTTACTGCACATGATACGTAACTGCAACATCCCTAGTTTAAGCCAGGGATCCTTATTGCATGTCATACACATCTCTCTCTTCCATGTTTTCTCTCTGACTCCTCATTTTCTAAGAAAAGGCATAGATCTTACAACAAAGAAAAAATATAATGGAGTGTCTGTGTGTGAAATTAATATAATGAAAAAACTACTTTAAATTAGAAGATGAATTGGGTAAAATGTATGCACTCCATGTTGTGACAGGTTTCTGCTCCCAGCTTCCTTGAATCAGGGTATGCACATAATGACTTGATACATGATAAATGTTTTACAGTAATGAATAGATGACAGAACTTACACCTGAACACCCCCTTGAGAAAACATCTAATTTAGATTGGAATCAGATTTGATTTTGAAAGCTTGATCAACAAGTTCCAAATAGATTACAATTTATGGCAGACATCCATCAAATTATAAAACACGCTATAAAGCATCATGTCATAAGATATCCCAATCTTCACTTAGTTTTTGAAGAATCTGCATTGCACTCGCTGCTGAGAATACTCTATTGTCAGGCTTTGTGTGAAGGAGGAACAGAGTCATTCTTCACTGACGCCTCTGAGGCAGACGGAGTAAACAACTGATTAGATCATTGACTGTCAATGGGATGTCCTGCCAAGATTTCAAATGACAATCTACCATTCATGCCTGTTTGTCTGTTTGTATCTAAGAACAAAAAAGGAAGACAAACAAAATCAGTGCTAATTGCAGTTACTATAGCTGTATTTGTCAGAGGAAAAAAAAAAGTTATTTAATTAGCTGTTTAGGGTCTCATTACTGACTGACAAGTAAATAACCAAACGTGATCATGCAAACTTACTGTAAAGGACAAGGATATTTAACTGACGCCGGTTTCCAGCTCTACAGAAGTCACACTGTCATGAAGGATGTAACTCCTCACTCAACACTTCCATCCTGTTTACAAGTCGTGTGACCTGATTGCCACTCAGGAACACCATACAGGAAATAACTTAATGATTGGTCCTGGTCTAAATTTGGCAATACCATAAGGTATATAACAACAAATGTGGTAAGAATGAAACATTGACCTTTTACCCGAAGGCATCCACATTTAAGCTACTGTAAAATTCCTCTGGCTAAAAAGTTTGAGGTTATATCAGAGTTCTGAATATTTTATATCATCTTGAGTCAGTTTACTAATTTATTATTTTATTATTTTGATCTCAATGATATCTGTCTCAATTTTATAATGCTTATAAAATATTTGACAGGATGTAGTATAAAGGATTAAAAATGCCTCATCACAGGACAATGTGATTTCCAAGTAAATATGTAATATATACACATATACATATTCCCATGCAATCTTAGAAAACAATATACTAAATATGATGGGAATATATACTGTACTTCTGAAATTGATAACACCATTATATTTTGGGAGACCTATCTTATGAGAGAAAGAACTATTTCCAGCTATTATGTAAAGAGACAGCAATGAAATATACATAATTTTTTTTGTCATGTCCACGTTCCTGAGTTTGAATATAATACTCAATGACGTTTTTCTCTTAAATTACTTTCCTGTGAAGAATGGCTACACACCCGATAATAATAATAGAGGGCTGGTTATCGTAAAATTATGTAACTGTCCCATTGACTCCTCACTCTCTGACAATGGTGTAACTACATTCCAGTCAGTGTACAATGAATATTCAAATTGATGTCAGTCCCTGAACCAACAGGGCAAATCTGGACAGAAAAGAACAAGTGACTTCTCAAACTTGTCTTGAGAAAGGCATTTCAAACCTCAGAAAAGAAACAGAACTGCTCTGTGTTCAACATCACAGTAGCAGATTGTGGTGAACAGCTCTGAACTGTTAATCTGTAAAATATTGTATGAATATGAAGCAGGACTGTGCAGGCACCTCAGAACCACTGCAAGTGTAATGCTTAATCATCCTCATAACTGTCTTTTATCTGTGCTGCAGCTTGAGAACTATATACAGGACAGCATGAAGCAGGACATGGTACAGATCCAACAGACCGCTGTGCACAACCACACGGCCACGATGATCGAAATTGGGACAAACCTGCTGAGTCAAACTGCTGAGCAAACAAGGAAACTGACCAATGTGGAGGCACAGGTGAGGCTGCCCTACCTGTTTTTTAAACCGACGGAAGTGTAAAACACATACCTTATAAGCATGACATGTCTGAGCAAAATAACACTAGTGAAAATGCGTGAGTTCATCAGTCGTTTTTATAATAACTGATGTATTTGTATGTTTAACATCCCTTTCCGTTAACCATGAAAGCCTGAGCAAGCTCTAAGATACGCTGCATTAAATGGTGTAGCTTCAGGGTGTTAAAAAATAGGGAAAAACATGCATGACTGCGTCAGTTTATTATTGTGGCTACACGTCAATGACCTTATGTGAGCCAACTGTACAGCATTTCCTGTTATTAGCACACTTGTATTCCCACAGAAAGGGTCTATCAGTTTGTCACAATCAGACATCCGTCTGTTCAAAGACATCAACAGCTCCATTGGAGACACATAGCTGTGATCCATGTAAACAACCTGCTTTTTGCTGAGTTCAGTTCCTCCGAACTGGGAAATTAGAGGCAAGGTCCCCAACCCTAGAATTTAGTTCAATATGTCTGTCTGTGAGAATACATGGATTCTTGTTTCCCTAGTTCAGGTACAGTATGTTTGCTCTATTGGAAGTTGAGTTGTTCTTTCCTGTCACATTTTTCCACTTTGCAAACTGCTGTTTGTTTCCTCTAGAGGTGTACACCAAGCTGGGGCTGAACCTGATCCATTAATGGAATATAGAAATAAGCACCCCAATTATTATGACAAATACATTACAAGTGTTATGTTGCTTTAAATACTAAGATGTTTATTGTTTTTTTTATTTGTACTATTTGTTCTTTTATATTTACTTGTCTTGTGTCTTTTTACTTAATTTAAACAGTCATATACTATCCAGAAACAATATTGAACATCAAAATTGAGAAATGCCAGATGCAATGACATGAAATAGTTCTTAAATATTTATCTGTCTTTGGTGATACGTAAGAATATATCCTTTTTCAAGTTTTCAGTTAATGACATTGATGTTTGACACATTTTCAGGGTATCTACGGGGCATAGCCAAATTTAACTGTTTAACCTTATTCTTGATATTCTAGGTAATAACTCAAACAACTCGACTCGAACGACAACTTCTTGAGAATTCATTATCAACTAACAAGCTGGAAAAACAACTAATTGTCCAAACAAATGAAATAAGCAAGCTGAATGACAAAAACAGGTGAGGACTCTCAATCACATGCATTAATGAAAGGTTAATTGCAAAGAAATACATTTCTTAAAAAACTGTGATTTTCAATCTGAAAACTATTTTTTAAAAATCCTTCATGTGAGCTTTTTTTAAAAAAAAAAATCAGAAACCAATTTTAAGGGTCACTAACAGAACAGCAGAGGCAAAACTGAAACTGAACTTGATGCCTGCTTCTCCTCAGCTTCCTAGAAAAGAAGGTGCATGAGATGGAAGAACAGAGGCAGGTAGAGTTGAAGACGCTTCAAGAAGAAAAGGAGCAGCTTCAGACTCTAATACAGAAGCAGACAGCCATCATAGGCAAGCTGGAGCAGCAGCTGCTCAAAGTCTCCTCCAACAATACTGTCCTGCAGTATCAGCAACAGGAGCTGCTCGACAAAGTCAACAACCTCATTAACACCTTCTCTACCAGCACAGCTCCAGGTGGGTCATCAGTACAGGCCATGCAGACTCCTTTACAACATAATTATAAATGAAAGTAATTTCTAAATCATTCAAATAGTGAAAATACCTCAATTTATAGGCCAAGGTTACAATATGTGCATGTTTTAGAGACTGTATGGTGTGATAGTGCTGCTGTATTTGACAGAACAAAAGCCTCTTTCAAAGCTGTCACACTGTAGTGAAAGGCTTTTCAAATGCCATAGTCAGTATATCACAAGTGTAAATAAATACAGTTAATGAAGGCAGAAGGCTATTTAGCTGCTTCAATTTCAGGGTCCTGGTACTGTACATATTGGTTCACTGTCACAATGTCACAGCTTACTGAGACAATTGAATAGAAAAAAGCCATTTTAACATTATTAGTAACACCTGCAGTGTGACAATCCAAAATGTCTGCTGTTAAAAGAGACTGTATGTGACCTTTTTAGTCAGAAAATGTGAAATCATCAAAGGAGAGCAGGAATACTAAATAAAGCTGTGCTGTCAAATTACCAAAACTTGCAAAATTTCTTCTGCAGAGAACAAAATGTTGCAGGACACTCCCACCACATACACGGATTGTGCTTCTGTCTTCAAGTCTGGAAATACTCAGAGTGGCGTCTATACTCTCACGTTACCCAACACAACTCAGGAGGTTAAGGTAAAGTCACTCTGTTTACTAATTTTAAGCCGAGTGAGACTGGAATCTTAAAAAAACCAGCTCAAGAAAGGGATCACTCTGTGTGTATGTGTGAAAATGCACACATAATGCAGTTACATAATGCACTGACATAAACACACTTACACAACCTTGTAAACACGTAAACACTGCAGACCCCTGGACGAAGTGGTCAAACAATATTGTGTTTGAGGGTGGGGTAGTTAAATTAAAATGTTCTCAGACTTCCATTAATGACGTGCATGCCTGAGCTAAAACTGTGATCTCCTTAGATACTTTTCAGCCAGTAGGACTCAGACCTCAATCCTGTATCTCTTCACTGCCACTATCGTTTGTTTAAACCAAATTGATATAAGATGCCTCTGTCAAATTATAAATGAGCATGAATTCTTTACAGAACATTGATTGTGAATTATTAATTGGGCACCCTCTTCTTCCTTTTGTGTGAAGGCTTTCTGTGACATGGAGACAGACGGAGGCGGCTGGACAGTACTACAAAAACGCTTTGATGGTCGTGTTGACTTTCATCGTACGTGGCAAGAGTATAAAAAGGTAAAAAGCTATCAGGGAGAAATCTTTTCCTTGAGAAAATATAACCTAGGCTACGGACAATTTCTGGCACACAAGCAGTTCAAAGAAGAACAGACAAAACATAAAGCACTTACACAAGACATCCTGCATGATAACCATCTGCTATTCACGAAAATATTGCAAGCAAAATCCTCTAACATTTCAAGAAAGCAAAATATTTGAGCTATTTGTCATTTTTCAAGTAGCAGAACTGATCAAAGCATACTGAGTATTTTTGTAAATTCACATGGCATTGCTTATTAACTATAATCATAAAAGCATCTAGATGATTTCCAAAAATAGTGACCAGCACTGTCTACACACCAAGTAGAAGATTAATGTGCCAACACACTGCCAAAAAAGTCTCTACAGAGCAATGATAACACAAAAAACCTTTGAATGTCGCAAAG
>JANJYP010067834.1:0-35392 GCA_024605115.1 Rastrelliger brachysoma
CCCCCCCCTCCCCCCCCTCCCACACACACACACACACACATATACAAAAAACACTGCCTGCATCATCAGAAGATATAGATGTTTGTGTACATGGAAAGACACAGGCCTGCACTTACACACAGCCCGAAGCAATTAGTCCAATCAGGGTAAACATTTAGCTTTAATGACTGTTTACCAGCCACAGCCTCAGCCTCCCTGACAGCATGGTTATTTTACTCTCATGCGAGGACATGTGCTATTTTACAATGCCATGGGTCCAAACAATGCATGTAATAAAAATCTAGCTCAAAATCTAATATTTATTTATTGTTTTTTTCCCAGGCATAGACACCCTGTATTTGAGAGATCATCATGAGACAGGAAGTGATGAAAGAGGGATATGACATGTAGCAAAGGACCCCCGGCTGGGATTTGAACTAGGGTTAGCTGGGTATGTGGCATGCGCGCAAACCACTCAACCACCTTCTTATTGGCTTTTAAATTAAAGCCAAAGAATATACAGATACAGTTTGCCTCTTCTGTCAGTTCTCTTACAAATGATCCACGTGCTGATGTTACTAGCATTGAGGATATGTTCAACAATGATGCTCTAATGTTCTAGTCTTCTGCCAGGAGGAGTTTTTTATCCATTCATTCTCCTATTCATTGCTGGCTGAAATAGAGCTGAAAGCCCCCAAAGGGACTACTCTGTTTTACAGAATAAATGCACTGTCATGCCATTAACAACTCCCCCTATCACCTGACCCTACTCCACCTAGCTCATTTCTGACATAAATCAAAACACACTCTGGATAATGAGGGCTTGCTTTGTCACAGAACAGGAGTCGATAGATTTATAGCAATTACCAACACGAGCTCTGTGGGCTCAGCTTGTTCATAGCTGAGCATCAGCTCTGTTATCACCGGTGATGCAGGTACAAAAGACAGAGTACACACACTAATTTCCATTCATAGAGAGGCACTGAGAGACATTAGCGATACAGATCTGGAGACCATGCACATTTGCCGCTGGATTCTGCAGCAGAATGCTAAATTGGGTCCTAATTATGCAATAGTTCTCTTTTAGTTTGTGCCTGCATATGCATATATATTTGCAAGAATCAATCAATAAACTGCAAAATGAAAATGCACAAAGATGCACATGGAATAAAGAGCACAAGGTGCAGAGTGTGTATATAAGAGCTGCAGTGCAGCAGCATGAGCTCATCACTCTTCTCTTCTTCCCCTCCTCCTCCAGTAACCCCCCATCCTACCCCTCCTCTCGCTCGCCATTACATAAGTTAATGCAGCACACACCCTCATTATTCTCTAGGCAAGCGCTGTGAAGAGATGCAAAGGAATATGTCATCAAAAGTAGAATTACAGTGAAAAAAAGCCACAGAATGAGACAGTGCCTACGTTTCCCTCTAAGCATTCACAACCCCCAACTGATCACAAAGAGCAGAGCAGACCAGAGCAGAGGCTTCACATAATGTGTCCCTTTTTTAATCATACATATAACACGTACAAAAATGAAGATTGCGAGACATAGCAGAAACAGGACAATTTCTCTTAACATATGCATTTTTATTTATGCTGCACATTTTTCTTATCAGACACCTCAGTAAACACCCTGATCATGAAAAGTGCTCTCTCTAGAGGGTGGCATTCTTGTGCATTAGAGTAAACAAACTGGCTTCTTCAGATGATTAGCATTTCAAACGCTGTACAGCTTAACATGAGCAGTGTAGATGCTGCAGCACAGGCAATGTTCCCAAATATATTCTCCCATAATGTTGCAACCCTGCGGCAATAGGACGTGATCACACAGTGAGACTGTAGTTCATTCTCAAGTATTACCCTCATTGAAATTAGCCTATTTATTACTATTATGATCACGTGTTCTTTCAGCAGAACCGGGGAGGAGAACAATTATTCCTAAAGGTAATAAAAGGGTAACATAAAGAGGAGAAAAAACTGTCTTCCCACACAATGCTGATGTCCCTCTGGGAGAGACACAAGTGTAAATTATTCAGAAGTTTGGACACTGGCTGCAACTTAAGCGTAGATCAGAAAAAGTCACAGTGTGCATATAAAGTGCATTAGATGTCAGGCAAACCTCAGATAAACCAAAGCAAAAAGACACATCAAGCTATTTTTTCTGGGCATGTGAACTAAATAAAAAAATAAAACATGCTTAATGATGCATCCTCACTGTGGAAGCCTGTCCATAGAAATAGCCAGAGGATACAGGAGGAGGATGCAGTGTAAACCTATTTTCCACTAGATAAGCATTTGGACAAGCATGAAAAATAAAATTTACAAATAGGTGAGTGGAAATATGCTGATACACTGATAGACATTTAGTTATGAGCTTGTGTGATTGCAGTCCAGTTTAACAAATAAATACTATAATTTCAAGAAGAACAACAATATTATGAATGTGGAACTATTCAGAACCAATTTTATGAGCAGAAAAAATAGACAATTTTTCTGTTAAGAGCTAACTGTAACTCGAGAACCACCATAACAGCCTCTTTGCATCTCCATCATCCTGACATTTCTGACCAGAATACAGCTTCCATCCTAGACACGTCTAAGCTTTTCCACCCTGGAGAGTATTTTTTTCACTCACCACAGCACAGTGGAACTGCAAGCTCGCTTTGGCAGCTCCCTACTTTTCCATTACAAGCAGTTCCTCTCAACCCCCCCCAAAAAAGACCTCACTTGTTATATAGCCGGCGTACCAAAGCAGGGGACCAACAAAGGGGTCAGTGACTGCTCTCATTTGATCTAAGTGCATTATGTTGAGTCATCCACTCTTTAGGAGTAAGTCCAGTTAAGACTAACACCAGTTTGTGCTAATGCTCTGTTGGAGCCATTTACCTACCATGAAGCAGAGGAGTTCTGTCATGAGGTGTTAAACATCCTAGTTCATTCAGATGAGGCTCCACAGAGCTTTCTCCTGTACTCTGGCCCAAGGAAATCCACTATGGGACAAGGACACACTAGTGACAAGCTCTAGATCTACATGCATTAAATAAGTAATGCAGTCATTGTGGTCTCTGACACGGTACAAGAGAGAGATCAGATGTACCTTGGTTTCTACTGTGTCACCGCTGCAGGATTTCTGTAGCACACTGCACACGCACTGTGCAACCTGGTTACTTTGATCTGTCAGCTGTTTAGAAAGTAAGCATGAACCCATTCAGGATGTCTACACCTATCTTCAACGGCTCAAAAATGTAGTTTTGTTTGTTTTTTGCACCATGTAAAAAAAAAAATGAAGGGAGAAGAATATAATAGAATAGACAGCAAAGAGAGGCAGGAATTTAAGGGCTGGAGGAGCAAGAAGCAGCTCCATTTGGGAGTTTACTGACTAAAGTAATGTAAATGACCATACAATGGAACAAAAATACCCAAGTAATAAATCGCATGCCCAATGTTTCAGTAATAGCGCATCAACAAGGAAAGATCTAAAAATTCCAAGAAGTCATCAGTACCGCAAGAGTAGGGTGTTTGTTCTCAGCTAGGTAATGCATGCCTACAGCATACAACAGAAACTAAAAGTGAGGCTGAAAAGGAAAAAAAAAGATTTGTCATTGTGGAAGAAACACAGAAGCCTCCGGACACAGCGACAGAAGATGACGACGGGAAACGTTTCCCGGAATGGAAGTTTGACAGTAGGAAGAGCATAGCACATCTCAGGGAGAGTACTTTGAAGAGGACTAAAAAGGTACTACTGGAATCTTTATGAAGAGTTTATTTTAACAATCCCAGAAACAGCTGCACCCCACACATCTCCCCAAATATTTTGGCCAATAAGTAACCATAACCCTGAACAAAAAAGTCTGTAAAGTGTGCCACTAAGTACATATATAATCACAATTCTTAAATAATCAAGTATGTTATGTTTATATCAAAAGCAGTTAATAGAAAAATATATAAAAAGGTCTACATGTTTGGTGTACAAATATGTTTCCTGCAGACTCCATATTTGTAATGAGGTGACAGGTTGAATGTCACACAAAGGTACAATAGAGGAGGCAAAATGAATGAGTCAATTCATCATATAATCTTATTACTGTGGATTCTGAATAATGTAAGGAGGAAAGAACATCTTTTCTGCGTAATCTAGAATTATATATGTATATCTGTACTGGCTCCTGTGTTCATTCAGAGAAAGATTTGAATTCTGTATGTCAGAGGACCTTCATGCTGTACACTTCTACAGTAAGACAAAGATGAATGATAATAAAGGCTTAAGAGAGATGAAAAAAAGAATGGCCAGATTATTCTTAAGTCTTTATTATCACAGACTTGTCCTTGATAAAGCAGCCTGCCTTGAAAGACCTTGAAAATGTCTTTGCTGTTCCCTGTCTGCCTTTTTAACCAGTGATAATATATTTCCATGGTTCTGGAAAGGAAACCACCAAGCTTGAGCATATAGAGAGGAATGTTATTTGATCACTCAGACGTCAGAAATATCTGCACAGACTGCTGCGGTCAGTCGAAAAAACAACCACCACTTATTCTGCAGGCCACTCTCATCCACGTTGGTTTATGCCAGATGGTATCCTACCTTATAGTTCGGCTAGAAATGCAGTACTTCCACATCGCATTCCACACGGCAGTGACATCACCAGAGGCATCAGACATGCCCAAAAAAAATGTGCATGGCACAGAGAGGAAGTTTAAAAAAAAAAAGTTTCAAAAACACAAAACTGCAGCAACTCCCCCTAAAGCAGCCAGAAGAAGTACAGTCTGTGCTCACTCCCTTCTTGACCACAAATTACACCCCACATCCTTCACTTTCCATAGAAAACCCACAAAGAAATTCATTCTTTCTCTGCTAAAGTTACTTTGTCTGTGCCTTTTAGAAGCTCTCCCTGCCCTGGTTTATGTTGGGCTCAGAGTTGCTGCCCAAGCAAGCTGCCTGATGACCAAGTAAGGTAAAGGCCCAGTACATATAGCAGAAGAAAATCATCCCTCTTCTTAACAAAAGCTCTCCACCCACAATGAACCACACACCAGCCCTCTTTCTCCTCTCTGCAGACACCCCTTCCCTTTTTGTTCTTTTTTGTTCTGTCCAGTGCAATCTTTCACTCATCTGCTGCTCCCATGAAGCATCCTCCCCAGTGGTGATGGGCAGGGCCTGTGTTGTGTGCATGATGTGTGGTTGTGTTTATGTAGATGTGACTTTAAAGCGAGAGAGAGAGAGAGAGAGAGAGAGAGAGAGAGAGAGAGAGAGAGAGAGAGAGAGAGAGAGAGAGAGAGAGAGAGAGAGAGANAGGGAGGGTGAAGCCCAGTTCAGCAGCTGGGAGAGGCTGTTTTGAGTTACTACACTAACCCTGCTTTAACAACACACTCTCAGTGCTGGGATACAATCTGACAATATTACACTGAAGCTTGAGCAATGTAATGAGTTACGCCCAATGACCATGATATTCCAGTAACTCTGTGGAATTACACATATAATGAATTGCTCATAGCATGTGGGGAAAAAAAATCAACAATCATCCTAAATAATTCCAAAGACCACTGAGTCACAGGCTGAAATCAGCTGTTACCAACTGTTAGTAAAAGATTTAATTATTTAGGGCTGAGCAGAACACACGCTTTTTGAAGTCTATGATTTTAAACACTAAAAAAAAAATGAAATAACAGACTAAAACGGCGATTATGATACTAAAGTCATGTGCTACTGATGTTGCACCTACAGCTGGGGGGATTCCCTGAAGCCTACGTTCAGAGACGTTGCCAGTTAAATCAGTGATGCATAATTAATGAATCATGGGCAAACTGCATTCATCACCTTCAGAATACTAATGCTTATGTCAAAATGTGTATTTATATATGTGTGAATGCATTTTGCTTATAGAGATGTAACAGAAGGCAGGTGCCCCTAAATTTCACAGATCATGGATCAGCATCTTCACATGGTGGCTCGCTTATGATTCAGACAAACATCTGCACAGTGGGACATTCAAGAAGGAAACCTCTGCAAACATCTATCTGATGTAGCAGGAGTGAACTGGATCAGAATATTGTAGGTGGGTATTACTGCAGATTTTTGCCTGACAACTGCAAAACCTGGGTTTTGAAATGTTGTATAAGATGAAGGTAACAATTCTGAGGAACTACAGTCCTTTAAAACAGAAATTGCAGCTTGAAATACATGAGAGATTATAGAGTATCTGACATTTGATAGAGTGAGCAAAAAGTGACGACCACACAAACGTTTAAATTATTCCCACTTTTCTTCAAATTTGCAGCAGATAATGTTTGTTTTGCATAAACTGACTCTACGTGTGTCTCAATTTGAGCCGCTGGGGTGCTTATATGGAATGTAGAGCATCAGATATCTGTCGTGATAGGCAGTAAAAGACATGAGAGGTTTTTTATGGACTCAGCACAGCAGCAGGGGGATGGGGCATGTAATTTACACAGTGTGAAAGAGGAGTGTGCACCTTTTTAAAATACCTGGATCCTGTGAAGCACACGCATCTATACATCTTCCTCTAATGTGCTGCATTTAAAAAAATGGAAACTACAACCTTCAAGATATTATAAATCTTGCATCCTCTGATTCACTGCTGTGATTTACACCACCAAAAAGCATTAGATCTAATATGATTTTGAGTGACTGGCATGCTGTGGTGAAAGCACAACAAACCCCAATACACATTACAGATTCATGCAATCAAATATAGATTTCTTGGCCAACCTTGATGTGAGCTGCAAAGCTTGACTCAGTAATCAGACATAGATTATGCAGTAGGTGAAAGGTGAACAGGAAAAGGTCCCAGTGAGATAACGATGAATAAATTTTAGTCAAAGTCTGCACATCTCTGGCTTTTCAGCAGTGTCAACGCTAAACAGACAACTGACACAAACAAGATCATTTTAAGTATCAAGTTACTTAACCAAGTGGCTTCTTCAGAATAACAGATGTAACCTGGAAATTGACAATGGTTCAGCCAGAAAGCACGCCCCTGAGAAATGTCTCTCTCAATTCAGCCGGTGTGTCAGCTTGTAAAACCAAACACCCCAACTGCCTCTCTATCAATCACTTGAACTAATTCTACAGTCTATTTTAAGACATACTGATTTGCTTAATGTTGGGAGCATTTCAACAGAGGTTGCAACATCAACAAGCTGACAGTGCTCTGTGATAATTATGAGTTGCTCAAAACACATACAGTTACATAGTAGGAGTACAAAAATGATCTACGCTAAACATAACTGCAGACATCTTTAAACATACCTCTTATAGAAGTTGTTGTGTGGGTGCAAACATAGCACATGCCAGTAATCCAGGCAAAAGGCTTTGAACTTCCACATCCTCAGCTCAAACAATCAACAGGGAAGAACAGCAGCAAGAACATTAAAAGGCGTCATGGCACCAGACTCTCAGGACCCTGCTCACTGAATCTCTGGCATGGATGTCAGGCTGTGTCTGCCCCCCTCTGTAGCTCCAGCCTTGTCACTGCCACTGAATGACAGCTGAGTGGTTTTTAACCTACCCAGAACAACCAAATCACTACTGGACCTGTCTCGGTCATCACCAAACCAGAAAGCTGGCCTTTCAGGACCCTCTTAGAGTGATTTAGTCCACAGCTCGAAATCCACCTTCAAAAAAAAAAAAGCTCTATACTAGCTGCTTCAGCTCTGTTTAGTTCTTATCCAGGTCAGTCAGTCTGTCTTCTGTGCCGGTCCCACCACACAGTGCGTCAGCCCAGAATCCTCTGAGACATCATGGCTACAGACGAAGCTCTGCACCGCTCCAGCAGGCACAGGTACTGGAATGTGTAGGAGCATAGATAGGAGGAGGAAGCCTCTAAAAGTCGCTCATCCCTTGTTTGAGCAAGCACAGACTCAACAAGGATCATCAATGGCCTCCCTCTGCTTCTGTCTCCGTTTCTGTTGTAAGAACAAACTTTCTAATGAGTGTGGCTTCTTCTTCTGCCTAACATCATCCTTTTTCCTCTTTTTCCTGCTTCCTCCAGTGGAATGCTGAATCTTCTCTCCTCCTATCTCTGCCCCTTTCTCCCTCTTACTCTCTCTGTCTCCCTCTCCCTCTTACAGCCGCTGCCATCCACACAGGACCTCCCAGAAATGTGCCGATTCTGGTTGCTGGGCAACACTACCGTACTACTGAAGCTTCAAATGGAAGCCCTGCAGAGAAGCATGCGATTGGTTATTTTTTCATGCTGGGAGGGGCTGCTGCAATGTTGTATGAGTTTATACACATGCTTTGTTTAAATAAATATGAGCTTCAAGTACACATTTTGTCAGGATCTAATAAAGGGAATGCTATAGTATTTGACTCATCAAGGGTATAAAACCATTACAGGCAACAAAACAGCAACTACATGTATTGAGTAAATGCTCAGTCACTGATTCATGAAGTGAATTAAACAGAAAAAGTGAGATAAACTGTGAATGGTGCACCGGCAGAGGTATGCAGAAATGTCTGTGTATGGTCAGTATGTCAAATTTGGATCAAAAACCTCACATTTTCACAAGAGGCATGTATGCTGCTTAGTAGAGCCATACGACTCAAACACATAAAACATTGCTCTCCTTTCTTGCTAAGGGGGCTTTTTGCATTTGAACACAAGCACAGTGCTGTTCTTTCTCTGCCTGAGATGCAGTGCCACGCTGCAGTGCCACCCGGTCCCAGCAGTCATGGGAAAGGGGTGTGGAAGGGCCTCTCATAAATATTCAGCCACTGACAGTGTCCAAACACACAAACACTAAAAGTACTGCATATTTACACAAACAAGTAGACTTGCATATGCAACCACACAACCCACAAATATGCAAACATGCACAAATATGTGTGTATATTTACACATTAACACACTAATTGGGATGGTTAGATCTGTTGATTGGTGATCTCCACATGACACACACCTCCTGGCACAATATGGGCTTAATCTGTTTTTCCAGCCAAGTTATAGAAAGGCCAGAATGGCACAAAGGCTATACTGAAAGCATGTGTGAACAGCAAGGAAACTAAGGAATTAATTAATCTACACACCATTCCTCAGCCTTTTGTCACAATTCAGGTCCCTGATTTATACATGTCTCTCAGAAATTGACAACACACTGACAGCGTCTTTTATCTGTGCTCTTCATCTCAATTTGCCTTGATGTAAAATGGCATTGAGTGAGTTAATATTTCATATTCAACCCACAAACCTAGTGTGATTACCTTTCAGCTTTTGAATTTAAGCGAAGTTTCACATAATTTGTTGGAAAGTAAAGACACATTTAGCGTAGATTAGCAAATAATATTTAGAGACAGAGGCTAATGCAGGAGATAAAATTCACAAAGCACAATTAATGCCACAGTTAAAAGGTATAAGTGACTGCACTTAAAATATTGTTTCCACTGTTTCCAAATGCCTGTTGCTCATCGCAATGATTTACTCACGTGGGTCATGCCAGATGGAGAACCCTTTTAGTTTCCTCTTTGTAATTCATGTGAAGTTGCTTTCAGTGGTAAGTGTGGGTGAAAACCCCACTGTTTCTGTGAGCAGAACATGCTGGAGTCTGTCAAAGGCAAGGAAGAGCAATTATTGCAGCATTAACTGGCATGAAAGGCAGATGGCTTTGATTCAATCACAGATGACAGGCTATTATTTGTTTTGTTTTTTCGGATAAAGAGCTCAGTAAGTGTGTCTATACACATGCACAACAGGATATGATTTAGTGAGTTGATGGAGAGTTCAGCATGGCATGCACTGGCATGTCCGTTTGTAAGGTGAGCTGGTATGTGTGTGCTTAAAGCTGCCTACTTATTTTTTTCATTCTTTCCACTTATCATAATGCCTGCATGTTTCCACTTACACTTTCAGTTTTGCTATGAGTTAACATGTTGAGGCGTCAGCTTTTTTAAGTGTTTCTGAAATAGGTGTGGCAAAGAGGTATGACAAAGTACTTACCACCGATCATTCTATTTCAAAGACATTTCTAGCTTTATTTAATCCATGAGTGGCAAATATTGGAAAGAGGGGATAACTTGCCATGTTCCTTGATGGACCTGAAATGTTGCAGTTAGATGGTTTACTGTAGGTGCCTCAGACGGCTGGGACTCTTCCCCACCATAGAGTATAAACCCCAAAAAGCAATGTCAGTTCATTTCTGCAGAGGTCAGAATCAAGGTCAAATGAGTCACAGGAAGCCAACAAAACATGTTTGAAAGTCAATAGGTGTGTGAAAAGTACATTAAAATGACATAAATTTAAAATTTTAATTGCAAGTGAATCATTATTTATCTGCAATGTTTCTAAGACTCAAAGATGTATCTTCACAGCTATCCATCTCTGTAAATGACCTTGTGTAAAAAGCCTTGTGACAAGATTTTTTTTTGTCTCAATGTTGCTGCTGTTGCACAATACTTCAGCACACTGGCATTATAGTGCAGGAAGCCCACTTCTCTCTGGGACTCACTCAGTCAATTACTGATAAACTTTCCTGAAGGATTTTACCATGACCTGCTCTGAGCTGGCGATGTGCAGTCAATACCCACTTTAAGAAAAATGAACAGCTGCAGAAAATCATTTAGTCATCTGGTGTTTTGAAAAAGCAGGAGATAGGGAGCTGAATGATAAGAAGTGGACAGGCAGTCTTGTTCAGATTCATAAAACACCCTGGAGAAAAGATGCAGGGTTCTCAACACAAGAAGTCTGATTGGTCAATAACCTTAACCCAAACTCATCCTTTTAGAAGGGCACCAAAGAGCAAGTGGGGATATAATCAGCATAGATCAAAGAGAAATCAACTAAAAGTAAAATTCTACATAAAGCCATTATTGTAACCAGGATTTCATCAGATATACAGGTGAGCACTTGCTTGTACTGACATTTGGGTGAAGGACAGCCAGTCTGAGGAGATGTCTTAGAAAAGTTCACCCCCTGGTGGCAGATTGGAGAACTTTCTACGCTTTCAGAGCTTGGGAGTCAATGAACTGAAGCAATTGGGGGAATAGGGACTTGTCAAGCATACTGATTCATTCCGAGCCGATCAACACAATGCATCATATGTATTTCTAATTTCTACTGCATTAGAGAAGCACTCAATAAGCTAGATACCTTGGATCTCAAGTGAACAATTTCAGCCTCTCCAGAAAAAAAAAGTATTTTTACACACAGTTTATAACTGATTAATGGATGATTTATTATAGTGATTTATACTGACAAACTTCAACTCTTTATATATGTGCCTCACTGGTGTGTAATGCAGTTCCACTTCCTTTTTTTTTTTTTGAATACTGTTTGCGATAAAAACTAAACTCCTGCAGTCAGCAGGATGATACCATTACAGGCAAAGAGGGAGGTGCAGAAGCTCACGAGTATCTCAGCAGCATGCAATGTATACTACAGGGCAGATAATATCACTTAATATCATTTTACAGAGGAGCAACATAGAGATAATCTTACATGAAAGTTATAGTGCAGTTTTGCATGAGCACAAGCTCTTGCATCACACAGACTGTACAGTACAGCTGTTTAGCTGCCAGGCTAAAAACAGCCATGCAGAAGATATGTAGGTGGGAGAAAAAAGGACAGAAGGAAAAGGAGAGTGGAGAGGCTGAGTAAGAACGAGAGATGAAAAATGAGGAAAGGAGAGTTCCATAATCACAACTTCACTCCTCCAGCTTTGGCTTTGCATTAATGCAGAAAGCACAGGCACAGACAAACACCAAGGCAAAGAAAAAGAGGACAAAAGAGGGGGAGAAAATCTACTGTGGCTCGCTGAAGGTAGATCCCATAGTCTTCAGTCTCTGCCAGTTATCTTGAAGGCCTTTTATATCCTGAGGCCAAGCAACAGAACGGATGGAGAGGGCTGTCTTCCCTGTCAAAGAGGGTACACTCAGACGCAGGACCACCGGCAAACACTAGCACACACCAGCATAGTGCACATGTCCAACACAGCAGGTTGTATTTGCCAAAACATCACTATTAGAAACAATTTTATAGAGAAGAGATTTTTTTTAAACTTCTTTAATAATCATGTAAATAATTTGCTGGATGATGTAAGCGACGTTAACTGAGCCATCACAATGATTCACCATATAAAATCCCTGATAGGATTAGCAGGTTCTGTATGAAGTAAGCAAATACAGCGCACACAGAAATTCCAGAGTCATGAAAGCAAAATACATGGACAGACAGAATATAAGCCTGAGTCAGTCAGTATGCACTGCGGAGAAATGGCTTAAAGCGAGAAAGTTGCATGGTTTTCCTTATTATGAAACAGAAAACCCTGGAAATACAAAGCAATACACCACATAACATGCTCAGTGATATCTTGGTATGCCAGTTATTATATAACATCAGTGCTGATAAACATATCCTCATATCTGTTTTTAATTTTGCCAGAGGAACAAAATGTTCTGGAAATGCATCTTTTCCTGATGCACCCATCTCTCCCCTGTGCTGTCGCTTCTGACGCTGCTACTGGCAAAGGCAGGGGCTTATTATGGGCTGTTTCAAACCATGGATGCATCAGCACTAGCTACTCCCCTGAGGAAACTTTAACTCGCTGAGATGTGCCCCTGAGAGCCCAACAGCTCCTGTTGGTTTGATAATCATTACGCATGGGCTGCTATGGCTCCAGCTGCAAACTCTGCCACTGTAAACTCAATGCCAGCCTGCAAATGTCCAGCTGCTGATGTTTTAGTGTGTAAATGACAGGCTTTGAGCTGACTGAGCTCAATCTGAGCTAAGTTTGTGCTATTTTGACAAAAGCCAAAATCCTACAGTAACACTGGTGGGGGAAATAAAGCTACAGTAGCCTGCTGGAATGATATATGGGTGGAACTATCTTAAACCAGTGCTGTCAAAACATCTCAGTAGAATGATTCCTCTTTTCTGATCCAACCTGCTCAGTTCATGATCAATTATTTTTTAATCTGCTCTATTCTAGTCTCTTCTGTCAACACATATTTATTGGTGCATGGGAAGAAATATTAGGGTGTTAATATCCTGCTCTCTGTCAGAGTCATAAAGAAGGGATCAGAGAGTTGATCAATAAATAAGCTATACAGTCATTGATATAATAACTAAAGTCATAATTATGGAGCTTTAATGGATACAATCATGACCACTTTATAGGGAGTCTGTAGTGAATTATGGCAGATATCAGACAAGTGAAAAATCAAATAGTTATTATGATGACAGGCCTGCACATACAGCTTGTTTCCCTGCTTTAACAAATGACTCATATTCAGCTCTGTAGCATTATGCCCTCATCCATTGACGCTATGTGAACTGACAGCATGTTCTGTGTCAGGCCATGTGCTGGAAAAGCAATGCATTGTATGCAGTTGTTCTCTTATGCAATAAAAGATATGTATCCTACAGTTAAGAGGCATATTCAGAGCTATGGTGGCAGTTGTCTTTGTGCACACTCTCAGTCTGCAGACCTGGCACACGGTTTTGTCAAAGGCTCCAGCTTAAGGCAGAGAAATGTGCTGTCAGCTCTAGTGACGCACTCTCTTTTTCATCAGCGCTGGCATCACTTGAGCAGGGGCATCGCATTAAGATTCCCTCAGCCAATAATGGGAAGTGGGCATTCCTGCTGTAACGGCTTTACGCCATCAATATGCCCTCTGAGAATACGTGACTTTATCTCATTGAAGGTTAAAGCCCATTGATGTTTATTGGTCACAATGTCTGTTCAGTGTTATATATTGAAGGTGTTTGGTACAGGAAAGCAATTATTGCTCCCAGAAAATAATCCGTGCACAAAAAACAAACCTCTTGACCAGTGATGTCAGAGACAAAGGAGTCGATAATTGTTTTGAAAAAGACATACACATCTATAATGATCTCAAATGATTAAAAATGACATTTGTTTCATGCATAAATCAGGTTAACCGCTACTGAACAATGAAGCTGGGTATTTACAGAACTATGACACACACTAAACACACAGTCATAACCTCTCAGACAAAACCAGCCCTTTCATAATTACAGTATGACTTTTTGTACAATTTCACAAGACGCAATAAAATCTTGATTTCGCACCAAATGTCATTATTTTCTTCTCCGCATTGGAAGTAGCCAGTATTTCTACCTGACATGCTCTAGATGTACATTCCTCTAAACTTGTCGGTTAACTAAATTCTTTGTCCTTGTCCTCAACACATGATGCCACTTTGACAAACCTGGTGTGATTACATTTGTGAATGCCTCAGCTGGTCTTTCCTCAGCATGTCTCACATGCAGAGTTGGCTAGTGTGCTGAACTGAACAAAACACACCTCTCATCCTGTCGGATTTTACAATATTCAACCTATGGCCAAGAAAACCTTCAACTAAGCCCAGGATATCCTGGTTTTAGCCTTCCACTGTTGAGGGCACAATATTAGAATTCCAGAGGAACTGGGACCTGCCAGCAATGATACCATGACATTTACAACAGAACAAGCTTATCCTGGTGCATTTCCTCATTATAGGAGTGTTGTCAACACATTAATGTCAATATGTGACACATCTATTATATCTCCTAACAACAACTACAACAGGGGATTTTTCATTGATTTGCACAACAATTTTCACCTTTCTGAGTTCTGCCCTTCGGCCTGGTCATGTGACTGTCTGTGGTTAAAGCTTTCCTTGGACTAAAGCTGTAAGGAGATCAGATCAGCCAGCCTCTCAAAACCACAGATGGGCACACACTGTGTGAAATTGCTTATTATGCAACAGCAAAACTAGGAATGGTATCTTTAATCAAGCATGTAGAAAGACCATAATTACTGGGACACTAAAGAAACTTGAGAATGTGAGGAACGTACTCATGAATGTGAATATGAATGTGAGCTGTACACATGGAGGCAGGGCAGAGATTTAATCCAGTGAATGGCAGGAGTAGATTGTCTATGAAGGACCCAGTGGAGAACCCGTGAAGGTCTCATATTCATTAAGATGACTGATCCCCATGTATGATATTAGATCATGACATGACAGGGTAATTCAGTTCAACACTATGCACCAACTGGTAAGTACATGTGTGAAAAATGCATGTGTTCATGCACATAGTTACCCATATGGGGCTTGAAAGGAATAAGAGGGTTCATACTGATGCAGACTACATGCCACAGGATGGGAAACAAACTTAAATGTGCCTCTGCAGAGAAATAAGGTAGCAGAATGCTTATTCAGCTAAATTCTGGTGGTGTTGAATATTGTGCAAAGGTAGGTTGTGTATACGGATCATCATACAAAAAATACAAACCTTAACATAACTGCAAAAAAAACCCAACACAATTTAATTTTGTCCACCTTTTATCCTAACAGAATTGACACTGATTTACTGAACGCAAGCTTTCCACATTCAGCCAGTAGGACTCAGCACCATCCCAAAAATAACAGCTTCAACCCAGCCGCATATTACACATACACACACACGCACGCACACACACACACAATACCAATCACACACAAGACCACATTCACACCCACAAATATACAGCAGAGAGATGTGAGGAACTCATGTGCCCAGTAAGAGCTGTCACAGCATCATCCAGAAATGACTAATTTTTCCCAGCCTCCCGAGGCTCTAAAACCGTCGCTCACATGACTCTGTTGTGATTTCAGTCATAATGGTAGGCTCACAAAAATGCAAGACAACATTGCAATTTCATCTCTTTAAATGAAGAGGTTTTAATTAATCTGGCTGAAATTTTACGTCTCATTCACACAAATGTTCCACCTTACCGCCCCTCCCCAGGAGGGAGATGTTGTTTACTAAGAGTACACAGGAAGGGAACATGAGAGGACAGAGAAAGGTCTGGATGCCGTAAGTGACTCAGCATAGACACTGGAGAGGCAGACACAGAGCTTTCCACTGCCACCCACCCAACTGCTCTCTCTCCATGAATGAATCTTACACCAGTGCCGCCCAGGCAGGTGAGCCCATCCGCCCGCTCAACAGCATTCACACTAAACATGCTACTCACATGTCGTAGAGTCGGTAACCCATGGCAGAGCCTGGTCTGCTTGAGTGGGACCCAGGATCTCGTGTTCGCCTGGGATCCGTACTGCTCACCACAGCGCGCCACACGCTTGGTTTGTCCATCCTGTTTGCTGGTCAATGGGACTCGACGGTGGGACAGCGTGCGCACACAGGCTCACTCACATTCACCCTCCCTCTCCCTCCCAGTCACAAACACAGGCTGCCAGAGAGCAGTGTGTGTGATGTAACAAGGAGCATCCAAGAGGCTGGCGGTGAGTGGGGGGAGGCTGGTGATGGTGGTGGAGGAGGAGGAGGAGGGGGAGGGGGAGGAGCAGGGATGTAATTGTAGAACCCAGAAGCTAAAGGAGCTGTCTGTTAAGCACTGATGAGAAGCATCTGTTTTACAGCATGGGGAATGGTGAGTATTTTTTAGTGGTACCAGTGCCAAATGAGGCTGCCACTCCAAAATAAAGGCAAGAGGATCACCAGCGGGAGAGCACTGGGTTATTTTACTGCCTCTTATAAACACAGAGACACATCTAAGTGCACCTCTCTCCACCCTCTCATCAGCTCTCAGTAGTACAGTCCTCAGCAAGGCTACATGATTGGCTCCTTCGTTTCCATAGAAACAGGAGGATGTGTCAGAGGTAGGGCTCATTATCATGCCTTTTCTCTCCCCTCCCTCCCATTTTGTTTTCACTCCTTCTCTTTCTGTATCCCTCTCCTTTCCCATCTCTCTTCTTCTCACATATTCACCCCCCACTTCCATCTTTCTCTCCTCTGGAATTAATGCACTTCTCTGTACTGTCTTTCAAAACAGATAAGGCTTTCCAGTCTAATAAGGAATGGTGCAAACAGGTGCAAAAAGATGCTGCACAGCTCTGGTTAATTATATCACTAGAAAAGCAAAACTACAAAAATTAAACCTTAATCAAATAATGGAAGCATACAAAAAAATTTCACAAACATTCAGCTGGTGAACAGGTAATTAATAAAGAGTTACAAACTATGCTCCTACAGTTCTGAACTTTATAATCCCACCGTTAGTGAAACTACTGTATGTGTCTTGCACAGATATTGCATCATGTGCAAGTGAAGTCAAATCCAGAAAATAAGCGTGAAATATTAAGTAGAAATAAGGAAACATTACCAAAGATTCCATCTTAATTCAAAGCAATGTGCAAATTTTGGCTCCTTCCAGCCCATTCAAGTGCCTCCATTAGGAAATGATGCTACTCTTGAGACCTTCACTAGGTAACAGCATCCAATGCAGAATGGTAGGGAGGCAGCAAAGTGGCAATATGTCTATGGAGACAGGCTCTCATCAGGACTTCATAAAGAGACACACACACACACACACACACACACACACACACACACACACACACACACACACACACACACACACACACACACACAAACCAGAGTTGGTTAGGACAGAAACACTAGGCTGATAACTCACGGTCTCAAGGGGAGGATGCATTTCATCCCGCACAGACTCGATGGCACACAGCACCGTCAATGTATTGAGTGTTAATGCCAAGGTGACGAGCACTGTCAGATATCTGTCTTTTTGTTAATGAACTTGTGTAGTGGCTAATTGCATGTGCGTCATCTCATTGCAATTACACTGCTTATGTACCCTCTAATTATCAGGCACAAGTGCTGATCCGTCCAGCTCTGACATGTGCACTTCTTCACTGTGTCATTTGTATGGAGCCGTGCGTGTATGTGTGAGACTGTACATGTGGCTGTGTTGGTTGTGTGTTTTTGTACAACTGTGAATAAATCTAATTGATTTAAACACCATCTAGCATATCCATAATCCTGAGACATAACTAACCAGGCTGACTGTCATGAAATGTAAGTGTTCATGCCTGTCAAGAAACAGATCAATACCAATATCTGTCGTGCACCCAGAAGACCAGCCCCTTCCATTTTGGACACTCCATATATACTCCTTTTGTGCAACCATCAGGCCATAATGCCCATTTTAAAAGACAAAATATCTCCAATAGAATGTTGACAAATAAGACACACTAATGATTTTTAAGACATCGATTTCTTTGGCAACTTTAATAGATTAATTGCTTAGTTGATCAACAGAAAATTAATCTGCAACTATTTTGATAATTCAATAGAAATATGCCAAAAATGGCACACAAACAGACATAGAAGCATAGCTGAGGCCATGATGATGCTTGCACATGTGTGTCCACACACATGCAGAATAAAACTACAACTGTTGAAGTTAATATTTAAGATAACATTATTTTCTGCATTAATCTGGCCTTGCACACACCAAGACATGTTGCTACATGGCCTTTTATGTGTACAAATACCGCATACATTGGCCTTCTTGTGCCAGCCTCCCCACTCTCCTCTGTCACCATATGGCCCCTTTTAATCAAGCTGGCCATGTGTAGCGTGTGGACTGTAGCAGTAGGATTCTGTTCAGGAGTATGTGCAACACAGAGAAATACACACAGTGCATACACATACAGTATACTCTGTGCATATACCAAGAACACACATGAGCACAGAAAGAGCGCATACTTTTAACTATCATAGGAAACACATACTGATGAGCTCCAACCTAATTGCCTCATGTCTGTCCTCTCAAAGATGCAGCTAACTAAGAGACTCATATAGTGTAGTGAGTGAAATGCAAGGAAACCAGTTTGATGGCAGAAGAAGGAGCAAAATGCCAACAGTCACAGGCAGAGGAGGAGAAGGTGGAGGTGGAGTGGGCATTTTTATTTGGGTCTTACACTGCTGAGAAAAACATTTTTTCAAAAAAAAAAAAGGGAAGAGCTGTTGCTGGTGAGATTTATTCATGTTTTTACACTAGAAGCTGATTAAAACAGTCTAGATAAGTGATTCATCTCATCTCAACTCAACTCAACCAAGCTTTAAATAGCCAGTTTCCTGAATAGGAAAATTAATTGATTTCTTAGTTCTCTTTGAGAGTAAATAGAGGGTTTTGGATTGTCAGTGTGATGAAACATGACATATGAAGAGGTAGATAGGAAAATTGTGATGGGCATTTTATTAGCATTTTTGACATTGTATAAACTAGCAACTGTAATTAGCAGTTGCAGGCCTATCTCTACTACACTACACATTATTCTTCTAGTTTAGATGTAGCTGTATAAAATTACATTGTACCAAATAGAAAAGGCAAATACATCTCTAACAAATCAGAAAACATTCAAGAACTACTCAGCTGGAAATGAAAATACAGACTTCAGAATTTCCTGACATAGCTCATTTCTAGCTGAATTAGCTGTCAGTCTCTGCTGAGTTGTCTTGGCTGATATAAAGACAGATACCAGAGATACACCACTGCTAGAGGTCACACAACAGCAAGTTCTGTACA
This sequence comes from Rastrelliger brachysoma, assembly GCA_024605115.1. Lineage (NCBI taxonomy): Eukaryota > Metazoa > Chordata > Actinopteri > Scombriformes > Scombridae > Rastrelliger > Rastrelliger brachysoma. Next base: position 19,330 of record JANJYP010067834.1, read on the forward strand.
CATCCCTAAACTGATGCAGCACTTTATTCCCATCAAAGTGCGTTCTGTTTTTCCTCTTCTTTGGTCAGCTAGCTTCCGTAGATCTTATCAAGCTTTAATAAGATAAAGTCCATATTTTGTATACATCTGTACAATATGTAGGAACGACAGCACTGATGGTGCTATCTGTGCTAAACAGAAGGAGGAAAACATTGTTTTGTCCTCAGCTGAGCTGCTCTGCAGGGGTCCCATCTTCCTCTCAAGAAGCTTCAACCCACTTCAAACACATCAGAAGGAGAGAAAAAGAGTAACAGAGGCAAGTGGGAGAGAATAGACGGTCACAGCACTAAGAGCTACTGACCACAAGGTGGCAGTGCATCACCTCTTCTGCAGCAGCAACACTACACTGATGTGATCAATAACATGACTGAGGGTTACACTTGGGTAATATGACTGAGCTAATGAGGAAACGACAGGTTTTACTTTTAATTTTGTAACACTGATCAAACGCATTGCAAAAACTGTTTTTAAACATGAACATGCACCAAATTCCTGGAACTACCCCAAATTTGATTATATGCTTTATCACAACAATGTTAGTTTATGTGAAAAAGTCACTGCCCATGTTACCTCCGGTTAGTTATTTCAGCTTTGCTATCTTAAGTTTTCAGTAACTTTCTGTGATTAAAATCACACTGATAAACTTTTTGTTCCAGAAAAACATTTTTATAACCAATCCAATTAGTGTCAACAGCTGGAAAAACTGAACTCCCCTGAGACAGTGACCTCTCCACCCTGCACTGGAGATGAGCAGTGCATGTTTAGCTTCATTTCCGTGCTGTTTTTCCTTGAAACAGTACAGCACCGCCTCTCTGTAGCTCCCTGGCAGAGGGCACAGTGCGGCGGAAAGGCTCTTTCTGTCACTGACTTGGCCTAAAGCCTGAGAACATCAGAGGCAAAAGACAGACAAGCTTTTCATAGCAGGCCAAACAAAGAGCTGTCTCTCTGCTTCTAACTGCAGAAAGAGCCGTTTCTTGACCTCTCAAGCCTCTGCCATGGCTCCTTGCTGCCATCACAGAAGATTGAACTTTTTGATAAGCTTGTGCAAGTGATATGAAGACATAGAAGTCCTAGTACGCCACACACACATCTTGCCTTAATGCTGGATTTCATACTTTTCTTTATCATATTTGGTAGTAAACTGAACTTGTTTGGGTTTTGGACTGTTTGTCAGACAAAGCAGGACATTTTAAGATGCCAGCTTTGGCTTTGGGGAACTATGACAGATGGTCTTTCATCTACTTTCTGACATTTTATAGGTACCCAATTTTTCAGCATATGCTATTATCAATTCAGCAAGAAACCTGGGTTTATACCAAACATGGTATATCTTATTAAATAGTTATCTTCATGGTCCATTCTGACTGACATGATATAGAGAGGCAGTGTATGTGAATCTTCAGGCAAAGGGTTTTTTAATAATTATTTTGTCATTAATATTCTGTATCATACATACAAAAAAGCTGGTCCAAAGCTCCTTGATCAGGTTATGCTGCTGTTGCATGTTTAGTTTGTGCTTATTATGGCCTCCTCTATTCTCACAGTCTAATCCTTCTGTCATCCTGTAATCATCACTTTCTGCTCATTCACTTGAGATTTCACCCCGCACAAGTAGATCACACATGCAGCAGCGGCAGCATCTTGTTAATATCTTACTGCACATACACAAACAAATCCCTTCTTAGAATAGTAGTGCTGAAAAAGCAGGAGAGAACAAGCAATCATGCTCTCCAGTCTTATTTTCTGGAGGGAAAAAAGTGTGCTACTCCTTTCTCCTTCACCTCATCCCCTCTGAGCCCTCCCTTCCCTCGATCTGAGCGGCGATACAGAGCTATGGAATTGCAAATGCCTCCTATCAGAGTGGGAGACAGATCTGAAGCACTCGGAGGCCCTTTTGCCTGATATTACTGGGGCATGGAGCTGATGAAAGGATAAGCTATGTGAGAGAGTCACACAGTATCACTAATCTCTCACTATATCTAATTTACCAGGAAAAGTGGCAACGTGTTATAGAGTGAAAGCAAAGCATTGGCTTGGAAAAAAATAGGAAGGCCCAAGCATGTTTTCACTGGTATCAAGATGCATCGGTTGCGTTTGTACCATCTACAGGCTTTCACAATCTAACTGATGTCACACATGATTTTGTCTTGAAATGTAACACCTGTGCACTGTCACCAGACATGTCTTTTTATTACTGCTGAAGGGATGAACTTTACAGAAACCGAAACATTGCACTTGGTCAACCTTGACTTAAGATACCAACTTTTGCCTTTCTGATGAGGAGCACACTCTCTGAGCACTGTTATAAATAAGCTGCTTTTTCATGCATAACTATTGTAAATTGCAAGAGGACTTTTTTTTCCATCTTCTAATATTTTACAAGTGTATTATATTTATATTCATAGATCATAATGCTATAGACAATGTCTTCCAGCTTTTTTGTGATTCGTCAGTTTAAAAGGCGCATCTCCTAAAATATGCATTTGCTGGAGTGATACTGTAATAGTGTGTCAAAGGATATGTTAGTTATCATGACTTAATAAATACCTTAATAAAGGTAATCTTGCACACCAACCCGCAGCTGTTGCTTTTGAATGACCACAGAAATGTGAATCAGCTGAAGAAAACAAATAGCTGGATGGCATCATCAGAAGTCACCACACAAACAGACCTTGAACAATGTCATCAGAAAGTAATGTTTTACATCAGAATGTAGAAAAATACTGAGTGAATAGTCTTCCTTGGTTTATAATTACATGATGTAATCTGGTTTGTAGGCTGCAACTAATTATTGTCAGTATCAATTTATGTTTTTTTTTTGTTTCAGTAATTCAGTCAGCAACTTTGTGGAAACTTGAAGCCTCCATTGCACGTATACTGACAATAGACTTAGTTGTTAAACTAAGTTAAACTTCTGAAATGAAAAATATTTGCATATTCATAGACTGTTTAATTTTTATTGATGGAGACGGAGGAGATGGAATTTTGAGTGTTTTAGCAGGATAATTTAAGTTTTTGTGGCAAAACCATATCAACTCAAATTATTTTTCAACGTAGAGTATTATTATTTTTATATATTTAAATACATCTTAAAATATATCTGGTGAGAATTTCAATTTAAAAAATATATGTGCCCAAAGGCAATGCTTCCACCACACACCGATCAACCTATATTGTTTGGTGTCATGAACTTTTAAAGCTATTAATGTGTGGCATGACTGCCTGAATGCAAAACAATGAAAACAGCCACACATGCAAATACACACATCCATGCATTTCTTCCTCAGACAAAAGGATTAACAGCAAAATTGACTGAAATGATTTGCGTATGGTACAATGAGCCTCACATTCTTCTCTCTTAGAGTCGAAGGCACTCCAGAATCAAAAGTCTGTGTTCCAGTGATCCAGCTTCATAGCGCAGCGTGGAGCCTGTAATTAACTCTTAGAGAATGTGATGACGAAACAGAAGCTGGGAACTTCAAAAGGCAACCCAAGAGCTTTCCCAAGAGTTCAAACATATTATGGAAGTGGGCCCTCTGTTTCATAGCCCTATTAAATCATTGTGCAGTTGTGATTTCCCATTTGCTGAAATCAAAACTTTACAATACTAACAGCAGTGAATAAAAAGTGCCAATAAAGAAAGAATTGGCTGAATTTTATAGGAGGCGGAAGGTACTTTCATTACTGCTTTTTTAAAACAGACAGTAACTCTCCGCCACAACGACTGCTCCTTCATCTACCAAGGCCTGTTTGCTGCCACATACAATAAATGTTTACAGTGCCGTTAAGCCCTTTTCCAAATGAACTCGGATATTGTCAAGGCCGTCGAGAAGGGAAAGCTGAAGTGGGATACATGCAATAATAGACATGGCAGAAGGGTGGTACTTCTCCATTTCTTTTATATGTGCCTCTTTTACATCATATTCACTCCATGTGGCAACATCACAGTCTCATGAGTTGCCTTCTTGCCTCCAACTGTCAGCAAATAAAACACTGGTTGTTTGCAGGCAGGCTTCAGGGTCTGTGATCCCAGGAAGGCAGGCCATTCCTAGGAATCAATAGACTATATTCTGCAGAGTTAATATTAGAGGGCCTGGAGACAATCACAGTTTCTGAAATAGTCATTCACCATAATGAATATCATAAAGCATCTGAATTATTTATAACTGAAATGGAGCACCCGATACAGATCTGTTCTAATGGTCCAACGCCAAATCAGAAGCCAGAATACAAATAAAAGCAGCAGTGCAATATTAGCAGCTTTACAACCTTTTGGTAAGACCACTAGAGCTTTAAGAGGTGGGTATAAGGAAAGAATTACACTTTACGATGACCACCCAGCCTCACCTTTACCGCTGTGGAGCCTCTGCCTAAATCTATTAATCAAGTCAGATGTGTTTTCTTAACTGAGGAGACAGAAATTGAGAGAGACACAAAGAGGCAAAAGTCAAAGAGTGAAAGAATACAGAGCGCCAGATGTTTTTCAATTGAGTGAAAGAATAAAGAGAATAACTTGTAGGGAAAAAAAGGAATCAAAAGAGAGGCGTGAAGAGAGGGAGTGCATCTTGGCTATTTAAAAGCATTCATTCAGCTTTGAGCTGGGCTTGATGGGTGCAGGGAGGTTTTAAGTCTGGACAGGACTGAACTGGAAGGCAGCTGCAGGCAATGAATACAGCAGCTACTGCACAGGCAATACCCCCCCCCCCCTCCACAAGTCAAATCAGTTAAAACACGCTTATTCTTCATGTGGTTGAATCTAAGAAACTGCCACAGATAGATGAAAGTTTTCTTTAATCCTCCATTGATCAAGTTATAGTCATAGGTCACATTCAGTTATATAATAGGATGCTTTTGTTACATATCCTTTCAAGTTCCAGGCACATTCCTTCAGATAAATTCAGATTCCTCCCCTCCCTATCAGTAAACCATAGAGCAATTATCCAATAAGTTGAAATCCTGTATCAAAATTGGTCTGGATAACTGCTCCACTTTGACTCTGTCAACCTGACATCTCTCGCTGCGACAGAGCACTCCACACACACAAAGACAAAGACTAGGTGAAATGGCGAATTATAAAAAAAAGAAGAACTTGACAGTTATAAACTATAATGTTGACTTTGTGTACAGTAGAAAACGCCTCGATGGTGGACTAGACTCACTGCTTCTAAAGGAAACTCTACAACTCTGTGTTCTCAGGTCACAGCAAAGCCAGTTAAGAGTGAGAAAAAAAAACAGGGTTAAATGAAGTGCAGTCAGCATGTGAACTGACAAGTATGATACTGAATCTCTATCAGCTGATGTTCAGACAGCTGCAGGTGGTGGAGATGCTGTGAGGGATTGAGCCACTTCAAGCTGTGTGAAACATGTTGCTGGTACATGGTGTATTTGTTTGAAGCTGCAACAGTTAATCATGTAATCAATAAGCCAATTGACAAAAAATTAAGTGCCAGCTATTTTGATTAATCTATTTATTTTATTTATATTGTGTTCAATGACAGCAAATTGATTATCTTTTGGTTATGAACTTTTTGTCAGAAAAAAGAACATTTGAGGACATTACCTTAAGCTTTGGGAAACCATGACCACATTTTATAGACCAAACAATTAATTGATCAATATATATACCGTATAATTATGACCTTTCCAAATGTTTAAACTATGGTTAAAAATATCTAACTATATGTGCCTGTTAGTCTGAATTGGTTTTTTTATTGTTCATTATCATAGACTAAGCTGACTCTACTTCAGCGAGTTGGGACAGTCACATTAAGTTTAATACAGTTTGTTATTCAGTTGCAGCTCAAGAGGCAATTTAACTATCCAATTTGTACTTCATCTCTTAAAGTGATTCTCCTCTTCTCTCACTTTATTAATTGACTTTTCAATGTGTAACATTTATCTATTTTATGCTTGAAGTTTAATTTTGCAAAGATTTTCTCTTCTTTTCTCCTCTCTGACTGAATTTTGTCATATACAGGCAGTTTTTTATTGGGAGCTGCTGATGGTCTGTGCTTGAATGCAATGTGGGAGAGTCAAGAAGGGAAAGACATTAAACATCTTGAGGAAACTGTTTGTTGATTTGATGCCTGCTGTTCAGACAGAGGTCAGATAATCAGCCACCTCTGTCCAGGTTCAGAGATTTTATTGCACTCATGGTAGGATCATATCTACTTCCCAGTAATTTAACGGGCTGATGATAACAGTGTGTACTCATGTGAGGTTCTCATAAACTTGGAGTCACATTAAAAGAAACATCACTGTCCAGGGTGCTGAATCAAACAGCCAATGGAATTTCATCCCCACTTATCTGGCCCAAGGTTAAAATCACAGCTGGGGCAAAGTATTAAGTACAGTACATATTTTTTGAAGAAAAAATAACACATGAATTTTTTTCTATAATAATTGAAGAACAATTAATGCTAGAGATTAAATAATTAGTCCATTGTCCAAGTAGACACATTTATTAGCTACAATTTGGAAAATTGAATAATTATACAATTAAACTGGCAGAAATGGCAAAATTGCTTTTCAGTGTGATGATTGCCACGTTTCTATGTTTTATGCTGCATTTCCATATATTCATACATCTTTGGGTTTGGCTGTTTTGGTCAAAAATAGTAAATTATTCAATAGGCATTATTATTTTTATTATTAATATTTTTTTAGAATTACTTGTAGACTGATAATAAACTATCGGATTAATTGATAATAAAATGATAATTGTCTGCAGCGCTGAATGAATTATATTTTACAGTGAAATCATGATATAAAACTACAACATTAGTGTGCAATGCAATTGCCTGCTTAACTAAAATCAAATTTGATTTTGTAATATTATTTTTCTGAGCATAAGAAAATGGCATATACAGAGGTGGAAAAAAGTTTTCAGACACCGCATGCATTCTGCAATATTGCATTAAAAAAATCATTCTTAGGTCTTCAAGTGCAATTTCTTTTAATACAGTCACAACCACCACTGTATGTGGTCTGTCCTCACACAAAACAACTTCTGCTGCAATCATAAAACCTGGTGGGACACACATTTAGATGAGCTGGTTTCATACTCCAGTGACAATAAAGTTAACACAATTAATGTGAATGGTTTGAAAACTTATAATTGTAATCCTGAGCTATTTTTGCCTCCTTCCTCTGGTCCCCTTAGCAGAATCATAACCAGTGGTCCGACAACTATAGCATCACTCAAATAAGCACGTTCAGGCATGGGAAATAAGCTGTCACATCTAAGCTATTACTGTGTCTGTGTAGCACTATAGCTACTTTTATGTGCAGCTGCTTTGTTGATGGGGCAGCAGGCAGAGGACAGAGGGTACAGAGTGATACAAGAGGAAGGAAAGAAACAAGGAAAGAGAGGTAAGGAAAAAAACAAACAGCAGAAGTAATGATTCATGTCAATCCCTGGGGTATGTTTCCACCATTAAAGTCTAGCTCTAGTCTGCTCTGCTTGCTCTGAATGTGATTGGTCACCCCCAGAGATCACCCAAACTCTGGAATTAAGCACGTTGGGTGAGTGAGACTTTGAACACCACTGATTCCACAGCAAAGTTGCACCATTAATTCCTATCACCTTTCCAGAAGTCGGCAGAACTTATGAAAACTTTTATAGAATGATAGGATCTGGCTCGCTCGGTGGCGCAGTGGTTAGAGCGTATGCCATGTGGAGCAGTGCTCTTAAGCGGAAGACCCCCAGTTCGAATTCCGACCGGGGCGTCCTTTCTCCGCGTGCCTACCCCCTCTCTCTCTCCCATTTCCTGTCTACCAACTTTACAATAAAGGCGTCTGTGCCAAAAAAAAAATTAAAAAAAAAAAAAAAGAATGATAGGATCTAACAGGTATGTGAAAACAACAGAGGGTTAAAATAACTGGGTTGTGATAACTGAATGAAAGTCATGTTTTGTTTTTAATTCAGCATGTTTGTAGTGAACACATTATTTCACTCCAACCCCCTGTAATAATACACAAACAGAAAGTCACATAGACCAATCACTCACTGAGAGCTTCTTGGCTCCACTGCTTCAATGGAAAACGATTACTCAACATTTTTTTTGCATTTCTTTTCTGACCTCATGTGAAAAAATATTGTCCTCAGTGGTTCACAGCACATGGTACATAGCATACCCACAACATCCTGGGGTCAAATCTGGCCCCGGACCTTTGTCACTTCATGTGTAGTGATCTTCCTGTCTAACTAAAGGAAATCATGCCCAGAATGTTTGCTTTCAGTTTGAGTAATGTTGTGTCATTGTGATTACATGTGTGGGAGGATGAGACTGGGGGTGCTTTTCATTAGGTTAATTTATGTTTCCTTGCGGCCTCTCTCATCTCAAAAATCATTCCACCTTGGCCATCATGCAGCATTGTCCCTTAAATGAACCTCAAGAACATGAGGAGTGAGGTGAGAGGAGGTTCCTGAAGGAACTCCAAGCACAGAAGCACAGGTGTATCACACCTAGAAGTTTATTACTGCACAGCAGACCTTCAGTTAATGTATTTATTGACTGATCAGCTGATCTGATGGGGTGGTAAGCAATGAGGTTGATAACAAGGACTGAAACCACCAACAGCAGCTTTTCATATTTCTTCAAAAACTAAGAATGATTATGGACAGCATGAATCACTCACAAAACTCTCGTAACTTTATTATTTTCTTCATAAGCCAAAAGGCTTCACTTTTCTTCTTTTCCATTTCAGAATCTCAGCTCCATCAGGAAAATATGAAGCTGCACAGCTGTGTGTCTCCTATAAAATCATCCCAGACGTCCGACTTTCATAAAATAAGTAAAAAATATTTTAAACCTATTCTGCATGGTACAGCTGTTTTTATGTTGTTAACAGGTTTGAATTATTTTTAAAATATGTGTCATATGACAAACAGATAATGCTATAGGTCAGTTATCAAATGATAAAAAGTGGTAGTTATGAGATGTTTTCCTCCTGGTTGTCACAATGTACATGAATTTTAAGTGTAAACTTACTTAACATTTTCTACATATTGAGCTGACTTCTTGATATTTGACAGCTGTGGTGCTGTGCATCATGACTAGTTGCCATTGCCTCAGAATATCACTGGAGTGAGAAGACGCCCCATTTCGTGGATTAAATTCCTCTGACATCTCATTTCTTCCTCAGATCTCTCTCTCTTTCTCTCATATCTTCCTTGTGAAGAGCTAGGACACATAAAGGGATGTGAATGAGGGAAGTAAGGAGACATTAGTGTAATGATAAGCACCCTGTGTGCAAAACTGACCCTCTACAAATGTGTTGAGGGCAGGCATTTACTTGTATTCATTCATTGTCATCCACATAGTAAAATAGAGTGAGATGAGGACAAAATTGTCACTTTTGCCACAGATATTCACCAAACAACTCGTGGATGAACAAATTAACCATGTGAAATAAACAAGTAGCATCAAAATAATCAGGTACGCATTGGATTCATGCTCCTCTGTAGTGTCATCATTCTGTAATTAGGGGTTGATTATAACAGTGTGTGAGATGGGTGAACCTAAACAGAAGCAAACACTACTGCAGAGCTGGAGAGGAAAATAATCAACCTCCGATCAGAGCCATCATCTTGTTTACAGACACGATCCATTTAACCTATTAGCTTTCAGCTGCACTTGAAAACTAGTCACTGAGCAACAATCACACGGGGGCAAATAGAATTAACAAAAATGAGCGAGGTATTAATCAGCAAGAATATTACATTCCCTCATTTCTGCAAACATTACCAAAGTCTAAAAACAGCCAACAGATGTCCTTACTCATCAGAAACTTCTGAACACTGCTCTTTAAAAATAGAACACATTCCCACTACTGCATTGAGATTTATTTTTGGGCTGCACATGAGCAAAAAGTGGGCTATGGATAAGGCGCACATTGATATTTGATGATAAAGCACACAGCACTGGGAGGCATATTTGAAACTCTCTTCAGCTTTCTGAAGCACTCCTAAGTCTGTTTGACTGCCTGCGCTCATTTCTCCTCGCACCTTGAGAAGCCCTCTCAAACTCAGCACTCGGCCCAGGCTAATGGCTGAGCAGCAATGAAGGCTCATGTATGCAGGCATCATATTTCATTAGGATGAAAACTAATTAGCTACTCCGACAGTGCATCTGTCCACTGGAGTTCACTATACGCTTCAAGAAGACCAACATTGCAGCACTAAAACTGGAACAGCTATGGAGACTCAAACATTAGGACAAAGTATTGTCTGTCAAGCTGTCATGAATGATACATCTCCCACAGAAAGGCTAAACACCAGGGCATGGATGGTAGTTGTGATGACTTTTGGACATTAACAAGGCCAGTGCATGACAAGAGATATATTGTTGTGCCATGGCGCTGAAAATGCTGTGGTACTCAGGGGACAAACTAAACATTAAGTGTGTAGTCATAAATATAACATCTTACTGTACCCAAAGGACGCAGACTTCCACTTGCGGCAGGGGATGATTTTTCTGCAGCCCGGAGACACCAACCTCCCAGGATTTTCTGTGACTTCAACAGGTAGCGAGGCGTGTCTCCTACAGTAGAACAAAGCATATTTCAACACAACATATTTGTATAACAGAAAGTGTCCAATGTGAGATGCTCTGCATTAAAACTATCAATCCTCCCTCAGAGGTTTCCCACTGGAGGTTTGTGACTTTGATGCTTTTTTTATTACCTCTGTGTACTTCCATTTTCACAAAGGAGGCAAACTATTTTAGTGCAATACCAATCACAAACCAGCTAATGTGAGATTTAAAAGTGGAAATTATATCAAAGGGTTTCAGTTTCAAACCACTAATCACACAGAATTACACAAATACACACTACAACACATAATATTACTAATGTGCCATGAAAGCAAAGTTAAGCTTGTGAAGTAGTAAAATAAATCACCTAAATGACCAGATCAGTGATTTTTATTTTTACATTTCTGAATGTGAATTAGGCAGTTAAGACAACCAGTCTTATAATTTCAATAGTTTGACTGGCAAAACTTAAAGACTTGAAAGTTGTGTTCAATGTGTACTAGAAATGTACTTCATGACAGTAAATATCATGCTTAAAACAAATACATGTGAGTTAGGTTAATGTTGAATAGAAACCAGTTCAACATTATGCAAAATTCAGTGCATTTATGTTGTATCACAAACAATCATCTCTACTGAGAAGTTAACCATACAAATCTTTCTAAAGTTTATTTCTTGCTTTTTTTCCACTTAAAATTTCATAGTATTTTATCACAGGACTTATTTCTACCAAGTTCAGTTTGACTTTTGCATTTAATGTATTCATGACTGGAGTTGCATCAGTTCTTCAAATTATTTTAGCGCCTCCACTCAAAAATATTGTGCTTATTATTATCATGCTAGCCTAAAGTTTGGGCATGCTTTCTCATTCAGGGAATGGAAGGGTGTATCCAAACTTTGACTGGTACTGTTCTTCTGTTGAATATTTGATCTTCACTGTGCAAAGTTTGACAACACAGAAACTTAAAGCCTCCAGCTTTTAAAGCAAGGAAAAGAAAATACTTAATATCGTAATTATAATAATATTATTTATTGGAATATTCTATATTATAATATCAAAAAGTATATATCTTCTCTTGTATAATGATATGGATATGATATCAATATACTGAAGTGATATTAGACACTATAGTAATGCAATCCTGCGCTAAAGTAGTCCCGAATATTGAACTTCCTATCAAGTGCATGAACATACCAGAAAGGCAACTTTTTGTAATTAATCCACATTTTCAACAGATTTACACACTTCCATTTTTTGTTCCCAAAAACACCTGTTCATCTAGTGGCATTATTGAATGAAGTAAAAGATAAATCCCATTGTTTGGCTTTATATTGCATCGTGCAATATCAGAATTAGCCCTGTAAAAAAGAATGCACAAGAAATGTGAATATGGTACAATTTGAGCCAAACAAGAACACCACCTGGACCACCAAAGACCATAATGTGATTACACACAGATTCCTTTGTGGTGTCTTCATAGTTTGTGCTCTGTGTACTGAAGTAAAAGCAGTTTTGTCCTCTACTGATCATTGAGCTGACATTTCTCATCTCCTTTCACTGGATACCATTTCCACAAAAACCTTTCTTTCTTTCTCACTCTCTCTCTCTCTCTCTCTCTCTCTCTCTCTCTCTCTCTCTCTCTCTCTCTCTCTCTGTCTCTCTCTCTCTCATCTGTTGTTTGTTAAGGTTTTCACTGAGCCATGCCACCTGCCTGGCCTGTCTGCAACCCAGGCGCATTTCTCAGCCTGTCAACTTGCAGTCAAACACCAACAGATTACCTATCGCTCTCAGAGGATGAGGTCTTCATCAGAAACATAAAGTCACATCTGGCTTCATACAGAAAGTCATCATCCCTGTAATGATCATACTCGTAGTTGCCAATTTCATTTTGCATATGCTTATAATTTGTAACTGTCCAGAGAAATAAAACCACAAATCAAATAACATTACATAAGACTATTTCTTCCTAGTCATTCATTTTTAGCATTTTTAGCAAAAAGATAAACATCCATCATTCTTTGGCACAGCTTGTACTTAGCCTCTGTACAAGGCCCTGAGTAATATCAATGGCTAATTATGTCATGGCTGCTGCCATTTGCTGCTGTTTCGGCATAATGAATTATTAATTCCAGAAATGCTAATGTCTCTGCTCTGGCTGAGTTGGGAGCTCTGAACCTTGAATTAGTCTCAAATTTCATCCTGCTTTCCATTAGTTACTCTGATTGTGCTGTGGAGTCAAACACTCAGACCTTGTTTCAGACCTGTCAGTGCAATGATTGATGCACCAACATCCGCCGTTCATAGAAACACTGCAGCTCTTTTCCGCCAGTGGGAGATGTTCTGCGTCTTTGAAAATCATAATTAATTGCCTTTGCTTTCTTTACACATGCATGCTGTGTTTTGTTTGATTCCTATGAGTTTTGTTTTTCGGAACAATGCCCGACTGAGACTTGAAATCTAGTTTGCTCCATCAAAAAGGGATCTGTGCAAGGACAAAGACAGCAGGCACAGTATCCTACCCATCGAAGTTCAGCATCGCTCTCCATGGCAACAAGAGATGGTGAAGGAGACGAGAGAAGACGATAGGCTCATATGATCCCTGTGGAGAGTGTCGGCTGTGGGTGAGAGACAGCACTAGACGGATACTGAAACAAAGCACTGTCACCTCCTGTCCTAGCAGACAAATATCAGTTCAGCTGCCCTGACACATACCGTCACTGTGCCCGAGGACAGGCCGGCTCTTTAAAGGTTAGATTGCAAAGTGAATTAAATACAGTTCAGTCTCTGAACTGTGCCGTTTTTAAAAAATGCCCTGCTTTCAGTGCCATACCCATTTCAACAAATGCTTCATCTGTAAGAAGCAAGAGACATACAGTCTCTTTAGTACCATCCCCATTTAAATTGTATATTAATTCATCTGGCGTGTCACTGCAAATGATCCCGTATTACTTTTGTACTAAAAACAACAACAAGTTACCCTGAATTATTGTCTAAAAGGATTAGAAGCACTTTGTTTGCTAGTGTTCTTTGGAGACCCACTCTAAGAGATTTTGACCTCCAACAGAAACAGCTTTATTCTTTTCATTGTCATCTCTATAATAATGGGAGATCTTTATAATCCATGCCTTTGTGTTCCCCCAACTCTCCACAGAGAATTTCTGTGAACTAAAAGCCACAGACCCCGCCAAGGCTTTGCAGAATATCTCCAATCAGTCACTATCCTGCAGTTCTCTGGCCTTCATATGTGTCAGACCTAACATGTTCATTATAAAAACAATTACGTAAACACCATCTCAAGCAATATGAAATTTTAATTAGCCTTCCAGTTGTCATACACTTTCAGATACAACGACATTCACCATAACAAGAGCTCACCAGGCACAGGTAAACAAGTGTGAATAACAAAGTGGAATTTAGGAAATTATTCAGTGATAGACAAAAGACTACTCCTCAACTACTGGTGTGTGACGGTCTGGGTTTATGAATGTTTGTGTCACAAAAGTACATCCACAAGTGGGAGAATATCTTATCATCAGACATTCACTGAAGAACAGTCCAATAAAAGTGGGTCACCAAGCCAGTTCAAGGCAGTGTCAGCCTGCCTATCTTATCCAGGTCCTAATCACATCTAAATGAAGCCATCCATTCTTATTACAAAACAGCAGACCAATTATACACAGTCATGTTGTTATTCCTCATTCATTAGCCACGGATTGTATATGAAAATTCCCCTATCACCAATAGGGCCTGTCTCTCTCTCTATCTTCACACACAAACAGACACACTCAAACTTCTATCAAACCAGTCCAAAGCAATCCTTTGGGAGCAGGGCTTATTTATTTATAGCGCCAGTGCCAAGTTCACTGGCTTTTACATTATTAATGATAATGAAACCTACCAAGCCATGTAACACGCAAAAAATTTTAAACAACCAGCCTCAGTTGTGTCATGGTGTGGCATATAAACAGGGTGAGGGATGTAAGTGTGACTGTAAGTCTGTTGTGTGTTGTCAGCAAAATGCTGTGTTTGCAGTTCAAGTGATTTCAAATAGCTTTGAGTTCCAATACAAAAGGGAACTCAGAGCCAAGATGAACCATGTGACTGATGGAGAAATGCACAGTAACAGTCACAGCAATTTCAAACTGGCAGCTGCTTCACTTTAAAAAGATGCTACTGAATATTTACGGTGAGATGCCTGCACTACATCCACATATGTCTGGGGGAAAGCATTAGAGGCAGAAGCACACAATAAGTTTTAAGAAGTTTAGAGGCTAACTGCTCCATTGTCTATAGAGAGGAGTGGAGTGGAACTCTAGCTATACATCACAGTGTTGGAGGGGGTATATAGGACACACTGCACTTATGTCTGGTAATTGGTGTAGTATTTCTTGAATACAGATCAGCATGTTTTATATAGTATGTTGTCATTAAAGCTTTGTTGTGAAATGAATTTGAACTAATTTTTCTATGACAGCTGTCTTGTAGTGGTGGGTGCATTTGAAACTATGTGAAAGCCAATGAAAATTATTTATGAATCCTCAATTGATTAAGCAAGTTTAGCCAAACAAAGCTCCACAGTGCCACAAAGTTAAAAGTGAATGGGGAAGAAAACTCTTTACAAAACACTTTAATTAAAATGTTAAGATGTAGGGTCATATTTATTTGTATATTCAGCTATTTATTATATTTGCTAATTAAAACTGTATTATCATGCCACCATTTATTCAATTAGTATTTTATTAAACATAATAGATATAATATCATTTATTAAAGATTAAATGAGTCATTCAAAATCTGTTTGGCTTGTGGCCTCTCACAAAAAGCAGTGTCTAGTTCTTATATTTACTCCATCTACAGTATCTACCTTACCCTACCCTATCTACCCCATTAATAATCTCATAACACCTCAAATCTATCTTGTAACCCTTTGGAGGGGGACTGACCCCTAGGTCGGGAACCACTGATCTGAATTACTGTATATAAAGAAGTTAAATTTCAACAAATTCTATTAACAATAGCAGCATGAGACTAGTTGGTTAAATGGCTTGACATTACATTTTGTAGAGATTTGTGGTCCCCAGAGTATGAATTTGATCTTCATCTTGCACCACCTGCAGGTGAATATTTTCACTTATCCAGTAAAACATTTTGGTGATCCACTGACTTTTCCTCTAGCACCAACATAAAGTTGGTATGTCTGTCATTTAATGAAATGTCTTAACAACTTTCATGAAGTCAAAATACATCTGTTTATGAACGTGCAGACCTATAAAACTATTGCCATATATTATTATGCTTTCTGTATCATGCTAATAATTTTTTAGCATCATTATTGAAATTATACACAGCATAATAAACACAGCATGCTAACACTAATTATGAGCTTATTTGCATGCATATAGCTCAAAGCTGTTAGCATAGCTGTATGAGTCGTGTCTTGTCTTTAAGGAAAAGTTCTCTTTTTTGACACCTGGGCCTTATTTTT
>JANJYP010067844.1:0-14206 GCA_024605115.1 Rastrelliger brachysoma
TACCGCTATCGACTGTTTATGGGTGGGATAGTGTGAAATCAGTAACAGGGATGTATCACCGTTACCTACATTCTCATAAACAACATACATACCAACACACCTGCGCATTAAAAAAAATCCAGAATATGGTCCAAAGCTCTACAGGGTCAAAAAGTGTCCAGGATTTAAACATATGTTAGATATTGCCAACATGGGTTAGTCTGATAGTCAAACCATTTTTAAAATTTATTTTACTTAACTGTGTTTATGTTAGCTCATTAGCTGAGGTGGCTTTGCAAATGATAGGTATAGTTGATGTAAATTTCTAATTAATGGTTAGTGTTGTTGATCAACAGCTGTACTTAATACTGTGATTAAGTATGAAGTATTTTGTGTTGTGTTTTGTATAATATTGTGGGTTTATATAACTGTATTGTTTTTTCTGCGTTAATTGTATTCACCAGGAAGAGTAGCTGTTGCCCAGCGCAATGATTTATGGTAGATCCTAAGAATCTAAATCAAACTTAACAGCTGAAGTATATATCAGTTGATACTCAGAATTGGTGATGAAACATGTGGATTTAAGAATTCTTATTTCTGAAAAGTGCCTTACAACTCCATTTTTCAATACGCAACTAGGTACAATGTTGATGTTATTCTTAGTCCTGTCTACAAAGTGTTGATCAGTCAAGTGTAACAGAATGAACCAACCGCCAGTTAACACAACACCAAACTTCTTGGAATCACTGAACAATTGAAAGATGTGGACGAGAACTGTAAAGTCTGGAGGCTACTCTTAGCTGAAATTAACATATTAGGGTCATTACAACAGCTTGAGTGACTAGCTGTCCCATAAACGCTACATAAGAAGATGTTGAGATTCTGTACAAATTGCTTGTGTCCAACAATGCAACAACAGTTCACATGTTGAGCTGACACATATCCATTTAGAAAAAAAAAACAACCTATTTTTGCTTGGTGAGAAGATTCACAGTGGGCTACTGTCCGGCTCCGAGCGCTAGATTTCCCATGATGCCTCAGTTAATAGAGCACTTCTCATGGAGCGCCGAGGCTCTCCAAGGACCCCCAAAGATCTACTGGTCTTTCATCAGCCCCGGGGCGTCTTCGCTACTGCCTGAGAAATAATTATTGAACAGCTGAAACGCCAAGCAATATTTCTCCTGTCTCCCCTGAGGCCTGATTGCCAAATCATTTGAAGTATGATATGAATGAGGCAAGAGGAGCTGGAGCTTATGCATGAATAACAAATAAGGGATATAAGTTTTATGCCTGTTCTTTTTTTTTTTCCTCCTATTGCAATTCCCTTAAACTTTAAGATAAAGATTTGATCAAACATGTTGGAATTTGTATTCCTCAAAAATATATCAAAGAGAAACTGAAAGCCGACTTTGGCATACAGTGTGGCTAAATTCGTCTGAATTTCTGAATTCTGGCACCGTACATAAGTTAATCTTTTGAAAGGGACATGGAGGCCTTTGATCAAGCAGCATTATGACAACTACATGTCCTCCACTCTATTCTCTCCTCTCCTCTCTTTTCTCTGGTTCGATGCATCATTCTCTGCTTCCCTTAGTTCTTTCTCTCTCTCTCCCTCTCTTTGCATTCCCACACTGGACTCTTGCCTTTTTCCCTCTCCCACTCCTGGCACGAGATCCCGCTTTCTTCTCGCCTCTTCCTCTCTCTTTCTCTCTCTCTCTTCTTTACTTCTTCATCTGCAGCTCTGCATGCAGAATCCACCACTCTACAAACTCCTGGGCATTTACAAAATGGACGCCCTGCTGAGAGAGCAGCCACCACTCCTGGCACAAGTGGAAGATGAGAGGAACCGCAGGAGTGAGGGGGAGAATGAAGAAAGAAAAGCAAGATGACAGAAGAATGAAGAAAAAGACACATATGTGGGGCCCTGAATCATTGCCAGTTACAAGCTGCGAACGTTGAGCAGAGGCTTAGCTGTTTTAGTTTTATTTGGCATGAAAGAAGAATAAGACTTAGGTTTGCAGAGTTCCACGACTACAGTGACTAAAGGGAGTTGTCGCCAGAAAAATGACAGCATTAGTCAGTTGTTCAAATACCAACGTTTTTCTTGACAAGGACCTCCTTTTGGTTGTGTGATTACTAACTGTTATTTGTGAGGAGCAAAGGCAGAAGCAGCATCATTACTAACCTCGAACCCTCTCCCTAACCCCCCTCCATTAGGGCCATCCCAGTTCTGTCAGCCTGTGCAATTAAAATCCCCCCATGACCCTTCAAACACAACCCCAACCCTACCATGACCCTAAACCCACCTACTTCTTAACAACATATTGTTATCATATCTAAATTTTGAATGTGCAACATAATGATGCTGGAAAAAGCAACAATATACACAATATCAAATTGGTGGAGAAAAAGAGACCCCCCTCCCCTCTATCATCAGTCAATCAATCAATCTTTATTTGTATAGCGCCAAATCACAACAAACGTCATCTCAAGACACTTTACACAAAGAGCAGGTCTAGAACCTTACTCTTTAATACAATGAAAAAGACCCAACATTCCCACATGGGCAAGCACAGGAACAGGAAGAAACCTCAAGCAGAACCAGGCTCGGAGTGGGCGACCATCTGCCTCAACCTCAATTATATGGAACAATTTGAAGTTTAGGTTGAAGGGCACCGAAAAGAGCAATTTGTTGTGTTGGTCCAACCACATAAAATTCATGACCATGTGTTTCATCACTTAAAACAATACCACAATGAACTGTATGAAGAATGCATGACCACACAGTCACACATAAGTTCCTCCTGATCACTGTGTGTCCAACCCAAGAAAGCAACACTAAATAGTACCCAGGAACCTATTTTTCTCAAGTGGCCACACCCCGACTTTATAAATGCAAAATGAGTTTGACTAAATAGCTCAGTCTAATTTATTATTTTGCCGGCATGACAGACTTGTGGTCTAGCTGGACGACTGAACCCCACATGAGTTAAACTGTCCATTTCATCACCAGGAACTTCCTTTACCTTTGGGGAGCACACTGGTGACAACATAGGATAAAACAGACTACACTGCATCAGGTATGTTTTGCTATTTATTTTTCAGAGATTGAACCATAACACAATTAACAGACTTGTGCCAAGTATTGAAAAGTCCCTAAAAGACAGTGGAGACAATCATGATGGAAGATTCAATCCATGGAAGATAACATCTTGGAGTTGGACAAAGACAACTGGAAAATCTTCTTCCCTTTATGTAATTATATATTTTTTGTGCCGCTTTTGCTTTAGAGTATGAGTACTTATCTTGTGGCACTTAATAGATTCTAAACTGTCAGGTGCAAAACCACTCCAGAGTATTATTGGTTCTGTACTGACTGATTACACCCTAGAGACCTAAAGGCTGCAGATGGAAAGAGAAATGAGGTCCAGTATACCATCTGTGTTAAACTGGACCAAGAAACATACACCATTTTATAATATAATGGGAATACAATGCGTTTAGACAATAAAAAGGCCTAACCCTGTTGTAGGTCAACATACGTATATAAAAATCAATTTCCTAAACCCAACCCTAATCATCATAATACCCACTAAGAGTACTATGTTTAACCCAAACTAACAGTATCCCTGCACAACAAGGGTCTGGGTGAATGGTTGGCTCATCAAGGTCAACTTCCTTTTTCATTGGAAACCAAATACAAACCATTAGTACTGGTTTCTTTTCAACATGCCTGACGTCTTTCTTAATTCCAAATGCTTTATTATATCTAACAAAACCTCAATCATATAACAAGGGAGCCCTGATTGACTCATAAATAGACCGATCACGAGTCAAATCACGACTGAAGCACTTGACAGAACCTAAAAAAGAAATCAGCCTTAAGTTGCTGAGGTCAGACGCATGTGGAGGCGTGGAGTGTGTTGAGCGATTATTGCACTGGGAGCAAAAAGCCACCAACACACTAGGGGCTAATGGCCTGAAGGAGTGCATGTGGCTGTATCACTTGATGTAGGGCTATAGGTGCACAATTGCTTTTGTAATCCCGGGGGCCTCTATGACCTGGAAAGGTGCGAGTACAAAAGGGCCCCGGCTATACTTAGCCTCGCATTTTCTCCCATCAGTCACAACGTATTTACCTTATTGCTGTGGAAGTTGTGCCACGAGTCCAAGACCGAAGGAGACAAGTGGGAGATTGTAGCGAAAAGGAGGAGGAGGAGGAGGAAGAGGGGGAAGAGAAGGGGTTAGCAGGAAGCTGCACAGTAATCCTCTGCCTGTTGTAGATCTAATGTGTTCCCAGACTATCTTCTAAAAATACTCTCCGTATTACTTTTTCATCAATCCTGTTTTTGTTTTTTTTTTGTGAACAAGCCTCGGTTTCGCCCGCATTACTTCAGTAATATCTCACAAGAACAAAATGTGGGAGCGATGTAGTGTAGTAGGATGGACATGTGAATTACAGTGGCTGACCTGAGCGTGTAATGAAAGGGATGGATGCTGGATGTTGGAACATCACTTATAAAAAAATCCATTTTCTTTTTTTTGTGTGTGTGTGTGTGTGTGTGTGTGTGTTAATACACACCTTTTCATCACATGAAAACTAGAATTTAGTGTGACCTAACAAAAAACCTAAAATATCTGTTTCTATATTACGTACATGGTCTTCAGTTGTCATATTCGTAGATAAGCAATTTGTTTGATTTGGAAGACTAAAGACTTGTAACGAGCTTATAGCATATTGAAAGGTTGGCTATTTACTCCTACTAAATAAGCTGATACATCATGAACTCACCTTGCCTCTCATATTTCTTTGAACAGTTACTCCTGTCTGCATCTTGTTTATTACATTTATCCAGTACAGGAAGTGAGACAAGTTTGATTCTGCGGACCACCACAGTAGGTTGACACTGAAGAACAATGCTTGTATCCTGGATCCCATAGGTTTCTAGGCATTGAGTACACTTTTGCAGACATACCTGCTAGATGGTTTGGAAATCCCCAACCCTTATAACTTTCTTACCATGGATTAGGCGGTGCTCTAAAGAGACATCTCTGACACTGACGAGTCGACATTCACACCCACTTCACGGTGCGACTGACCAGCTGTGCCACATTGAGAAAGGAGTCAGGGAGTCAGTTCAGTCACTTTCTACTGCAGTTCTTCCTTTTTTTATGGCACCACTATTTGTGCCACTTTTCATGTGAGCAGCTGGGTAAAACACTTTGACTGTGTCAAAAAATATGTATCCTTGTCCCAATATAAAACTACATCTCCACTGTTTGTCTCCCCTGTCTGTCTCCCTACTGTTACTCTGCTGATATGCTCATACCAGGAAGAATCGTATTTTTCTCTGACATCAACCTCAAAACATTAGCAAGCTGCTTTTTTGTTTTTTTTTGGCTAAACTAAACTGACTGAATAACAAATTGCTGCATATGTAACTAGCAATAATATCAGCGGGTGAACTGTGGTACATACACTGAAAAATTCTATTTGTTGTGTCTGGCGCGACAAGTCACGGTTGAGTTTTGCAATATTTTATGAAGAACATTATCATTGTATGACTTTAAATAAGTGCTGTATAAAAACCTCAATCATGCTTTAGCTGCGTATTGTAGGAAAGGTTTACAGATACTTTAATTAGAAATATTTTCTCATTACAGTAGTAATAGAGAAAGTAAGGTGCACTTACTGAATAAAGACTGAATGTCTTAAATCCTGAAAATGTCAAATGGTGTAACCACAAAATACACATTCAATATTTTATCACCTACAGTGTAGTTAAGTGGACTTATACTAATAATTACTGTAAAGGTTTCTTGACTTACATGATTCGCTAGAATAAATGTAATATTTAGAACAACTGTATTCCATTACCTTTATTTCATATAAAAAGTTATAATTTAAGATCATGTAAAACTAGTTGATATAGTGTTTTATTGAGAATTTAGATTTTTTTAAGAAAGTTTTTATGGTTACACCACTTAGACATTTTTACCATAATCCTCCTAATATATTCTCTCAAAATGAATTAAAAGCAAAGGAATATAGTTAGAAGTTGATAGTGATAAAACTAATTCTCCAGTGAGAGCTAAAAATCTTCTTAATGGTAATTAAATTGAGCTAATTATGATCCACATTATCACTCTGCACTGTATGTCTGCAGGATTTATCTAAGCCTTAAAAATGATTGAACTGACCTTAACACTGGGTTTATCTTTACTTCACTCGAATGACAAACCACCAGGACTTCATTTAAGGAAAAAAAAAATCTGATAAACAACAACCCACAGAACTAACTAGAAGAGCCGTTCTCTTTCATCCTTCTCACTCTATTTCGGTGTGTCAGAGGTGTTAAAGGGAAACAGGAGTGAATCCTTCCACCCCAGACTGAGCCGTGCCTTTCAGCCGAGCTTCACAATCACATGAGCGAGGCCAAACGCAGTGTGAGCTCCGAGGAAATGAAAAGCCAAAGAGACTTGAAAGAGGATTTCGAAAGAGAGAGAGAGAGGGAGAGAGATAGAGAGAGAGAGAGAGAGAGAGAGAGAGAGAGAGAGAGAGAGAGAGAGAGAGAGAGAGACAGAGAGAGAGAGAGAGAGAGAGAGAGAGAGAGAGAGAGAGAAGGCGACTTGTTTAGGAGCATGGAGGAGGTGGTTAAGGGGTTAAGGTGTTCTCAGTGTGGCACATACCTCAGATTTGTTCCTATAGTTATCATGTGATCTTATCAAAGTGAAGGAAGTTAGTGAAACAATATTTGTGTTGTTTTTTAAGTTGGGAACTTAACTTAATACCACACAGCAGAGCTTCTACAGTAAGCATGCCAAACATGCAGCCCGAGGGCCAGGACTGGCTTGCTGAGGGGTCCAATCAAGCCCACTTTCCTTCCTGTCTTCTTCTCCTTCCTTGTTTCCATCTATCTTTCCTGTCTTACTTCCTTCCTTTCTGTCTTCTTTTCTTTCGTTGTTTCCCTCATCCTGTATGTCCTTCCTTCTTCCTTTTCTCTCCTTTTTCCTTCCTTCCCTCATTGCTTCATTCTTTCCTTCCTTCCTTCTTTTTTCCTTCCTTCCTTCTTGTCCTTCTTTCCATCTGTCAGTTCTTCCCTCCTTCCTTGCTTGGGTCCTTCCCATCTTCTTTTCTTTCCTTCTTTCCCGCCTCCTGTCTGTCTTTCCTTCCTCCCTTTCTCTCCTTTTTCCTTCCTTCCCTTATTACTTCATTCCTTCCTCCTTATCTTCCTTCTATATGTCTTTCCTTTCTTCTTTCCTTCCATTTGTCCTTCCTCTCTTCTTTTCCTTCCCTCCTTCTGTCTGTCCTTCCTTCCTCCCTTTCTCCTTTTTTCCTACTCTCCTTTCCTCATTACTTCATTCCCTCTGTCCTTCCTCCCTTCCCTCCTGCCTTCTTTTCTTTCCTTGTATCTGGCCTTTGAATGACCCCCTCTGTTGTAAAGTCATGATGTATGATGTCATTAATTACAACATTGTCTGTTGAAATATCTATTTCTTTTTTTTTAATCAATAGTTTCAGTCCTGATCATCAGCATGAATTGCAATCTCAACTTAATTCATTATTCCATCTTAAGAGCTTGTTATTTTGTCCTCTGCAATCAGCGGCGCTATCAGTGTCTGTCCTGCTTGTGTCAGTTTTTTAGAGTAACACACAGCAGCAGGATCTCATGTGCACCATCACACCCACAAACATTGTTTTCAGTGTTAACAGCGTGTCGACACCGGAGGCATTACAGCTGAATTTTTAGTCATCCATCTCCCCATGTGTCTGATGGAACAGATAGATTGTATTTTAATCAATACAGCTGTCTACCCAAGCTGTGTAACAGGTTGACTTTTACTCATCCTTTATATGTGTAATAATGTTCCGAAAGCTTAAGATTAAAGGGCAATTTAAGGCATATATTATGCACATTTGCATACATACATACATATTTGAGGCAAAGTTTAAATATACAGCACGTTTACCTTAAGTTTTCAACCTTAATTAACATCCAACATTACTAGCAGTTCCACCTCCAGCAGCAACAACAGTAACACAGTATACATGCTGATAGTTTGATATTAATAAACTAGTGTTGTCATATATTATTATCAGCGCGTCCTCATTAGAAAAAATGACATTTTGACAGGTTGAAAATTCAGCCAGCAAAAATGAGCTATGACTACATTTCTGTGACAGACGCCATCTAGTGGCCATCTTAATTATGACCAGGGGAAGTGATGCATATCAGGAAATAGGTTCGGAGGGATGGATGTATCTTCGATTGTTCTGGTGTTCCTTGTTACCATGACAACAAAGATGTCGCAACTTCAATCTACACTATGTTTCGAGAGATCATTTGAAATTTCTTTAACATTAACCAAGTGTTGTTTGTTCTTAAAGCTAACCAGACCATAACCACATCATAAAACATAATGAAGTCTTACAATTACTGCTGACAGAGGTGACACGCTAGAGAACCCTCCTATGAGTTTTGACAAAATTAACCTATGATTAAGAGGATATGTTGATGACGTATGCTAGTCAAAAGGAACAAAACAACTTTTACTTTGATTTTAAAACAGTATCCTTTTTGATGTTTTTTAGCCTTAGTCTTGCATGGTAAAATGAATTTATTTTATTTTATAAAAAATAAATTGCTCCGTCACAGTTTTTAAACAACCTTGCAGTCACTTCATCTTGGCGCCAGGATTGCCTTTTCACTTACTTAGAATCTATCACTCCTCTGTGGTAAAATGCAGAATTGAAGAGCATCTTTCCCTGTCATCTTTATACAGGTGTGTGCACAATATGTCTCAGAAACAGCAGCAATTATTCTAACAGTGACTGCTGCTGCCCCGGTGTGACTGCACTCAGCGGGCCGTCATGCGTATTTGAAATGTAATATTTTGAATAGTCGCTGCTGAGCACAGTGTTTTCTTCTCCTAATCTTGTCTACTTTGTTTACCCTGTCATACTGTAGCACTGTAATTAAAAAGCTGACGCAACGCTCAAGCACCATCTTAACTTTCCATCAACGCTGAGATGTTATTTTTTTGTTGGTTTTTTTTTTTTGCTGGGCGAGAACTCATTTGTTCCTTCCTCCAAGTACTGCTTTTTTATTCTTGTTTCTGGCTGTTTTCAAAAAAAAAAATCCTCTTTCAAGTCTCAACTCATTTTGTTGCTTCAAAGATCACAGTAAGCGGAGAGGATTGTGATTTACCAGATGAGCTGCTGTCTCACTTTCATAGCAGTGGGGTTTACAAAGTGGGAATAATTTTATTTTTGCCCAACTGCTCATTGACTGGTTTCACTCTTACAATAAACCTAAATTTAAGCAGTATCCTATAACCAAGCATGTTTACTGTTATACGTCCTATAAATATACATTGTTGTTACAGAAAGGACAATCTAAAATCTGACATAAAATGAATCACAAGATTTAAAACCTGAGGAGTTTTCAGGCTCTTTCATTTGCACGTCTAAGCTCCCTCTGTTAGAAAATTCTCTGTTAGTTGTTTTTTTGCATTATATTGAAAAAACAGTGAGATTGCATGAGCAGTGGGTGCTTCTATTTTTTTTTTTTTTTGCATGAGTAGACAAAGAACATGAAATCCAAAAGAAAAAAAAAGAGCAGTCAGATTAATTAGTCAGAGGAGGACAAGCGTGCTAAAGGGGAATGCTAAAGTGAACAAGAGGGGGGCTGCTGTTACAAGATAAAATGTACGACAGAAAGCAACACAAATGCAGATTAATAGGTTTGGATATCATTCACCGGCCACGAACTTGACTTTAATGTTAAGGTAAAGGTCTTATGGGATATGTAGGCTACTGGAGGCCACTATAGACAGATCAGTCATTGTCTGTACCAATTGAATTAACTACATGGCATACTGTGGAGCAAGGCTGTGTTATTATCAGTAAGGGTGGATTTAGTTGCTAGCAATGCTACAAATGTTAGCGTGGTTTTAAATGAAGTTTAACTTTCAGCCTCTAAGAAAGCAAACAAACAAACAAAAAGTCTCTATGCTGAAAGGCAGGTTGTTAGCAAAATGTTTAAGCTACAACAAAGTAGCTATGTAGCTAATTTTTATTTCCATGTAACTTTTTTGTTTTAGCATTTATCACCTAGCAATCACCTAGCCAAAGAAAGACAAATCAGTGATTACACAACTTTACAGTTACTGCTTTATTTAAAGTCACTTTGGCTAACATATTAGTTAAGAATTACTAGTAGGCCTACACATTTAGCTAAAATAAAACAAGGCTTTTACTTCCAGATGCTAACAATTTATTTTACAGCTTACAACAACAATTATTTGTAATCATGGAGAAAACAGAAACAGTGCTGTAACTACAATTACAAAAAAGATTCAGAAATATTAATTTGTCTACTAGCATGGATTTAATGGTCAATATATATGAAGGATAAAGTTCATATGAATCATGGAAGGGCTCTAACTGAGAGCCCTGTACCAATCAAATTAACTACATAGTATACTGTGGAGCAAGGCTGTGTATGCTTAACGGTACATCTAATTGGATATGGTATGCAGGCTTTAATCAATACCACATCCGAGGGAATTATAGCAAAACTGTTTTTTTCATCATGGTACAGTCGGGTAGAACTGTGTTGAAGACTTGGCACAGTAAGATCTGGACATGCTGCTTGATAGAATAAAATAAAATTTATTTTAATGCATTTATATTTATGTAAATGTGTTGATATGTGTACATATAGAGCCCCAAAGGCAGCTCTGTTGTTCTGCCCAGTAAAAACATCAAGCTGCATGTAGATTCAGACAAAGCCATGAGGAGATTTAATTTATATGACCAACATTTATCTTCCAACTGGAATTATATCATATATCAAAATGCTGTGGAGACATTAGTACCAGCTGTAAATCACCAAAGAGCTGCACAGATCAATTCATCAGGGCAACAAAGTTACAAACGGGTGTTATTTGAAGAAAAGGAGAAAAATATTGCTAATCTACATAGGTTACTTTTTCACCTGACATCATCTTGTAACTTATTAAAGTGACAAATGAACAAAATGAGCAAAAATGACAACAATCTGGCTCAAAATCTTTACAGTGACACCATTGCCCTTGTATATCTTTAGAAAATCCTAATGCAAAAAACTCCAAACAAAAATAAACCTGCAAGCAGCCATTACCAGGTCCTCACTCCCCTGCCCCGCTTTGAAACAGCCAAACAACACCACAACTGCAAACTTAAATCAAAATGGCCAACTTCCTGCTGGAGCTAGGGTATGGGTCCAAGAGACTTTTTTGTGCATCTTGACATGATACCTATGTGTGCAGAAGTCAGTCGGTCGACGTCAGTAGGGAGTGAGGGGCTTCATTTTCTAAGGGGTGCAGTGGCACCATCCTGACTTTTTGGTCACATTTACGTTGCCAAAAAAGCATTTGAAGATGAACTACAGATTCAATAGGGCCTCTGCACTGTTAGTGCTTGAGCATTAAAAAATAAACTAAAATAAAGAAATTGTTTTTTCGTTGAACTTTTTTCCAATTTACGTGTTTCCTTTCCTTTCTCACAATTGATTTTCAAAGCCAACATTTTAATTGTCCCTTTTCAGTAGATATGTAGTGTAGAACCATCTGTGTGGCCCCATGGCTCTTCAGCTGTGGGTGAGATTATCATTGCCTTGTGTGTCAGTGCTACTCTGAATGGAAATACACATGCTAGTTTTTTCTTTGAATGTGTGGGAGTTGCTGTCAGTCCGGGGATGTCAGAGCTCCACTGGCTACGCTGCTGCGAAAGGAGAGATCCCTTTTGGAAAAACGGTCCAAAACACCAGAGCCATTACAGATGCGTGGCAGATGTTAAGTAAAATGTAGGGAAAACTAAGTAAAGATGATGCAAGCTCTTAATGAAAGTAAGGATTAAGGTTTAGGTAGAAGATATGTATGAGGAAGATGAGACGACACTTGGCTTACAGTTAAGTAGAATAAATAAAGTTTCTGAATACAGAAGGTACAGAAGGTTGTTTTTTTTGGTGGGGTTGTTTTTGGCTATAAGTCAGCGAATACTTCATAAAATGAAAAACATGCAAATATTCCTCCTGTTGACATTTTTCTCAGGGTCTTACCAATCTACCGTTTGCATTGCTTTCCTTGTGCTTTCTAACCAATTACTATAAGATGAGCCTGAGTTACTGCCATCTGCCACCTCAGGAAATCCTAAACACAAATGTGCCTGGCTCATGCACATTAAGCAGCTAGAATATTATATATGTACACTCCAGTCCCTGCATCCACAAATATATATTAGCAGTCGTAAAATCAGATTAAATAACATTAGATAAACTTGAATAATTGGTGTATGAGTTATGGCGGTGGCGGAGAGAAGGATGCAGATTAGAAGTAANCCATCTGCCACCTCAGGAAATCCTAAACAGAAATGTGCCTGGCTCATGCACATTAAGCAGCTACAATATTATATATGTACACTCCAGTCCCTGCATCCACAAATATATATTAGCAGTCGTAAAATCAGATTAAATAACATTAGATAAACTTGAATAATTGGTGTATGAGTTATGGCGGTGGCGGAGAGAAGGATGCAGATTAGAAGTAATTAAAAGCAGAGAGCATGCTGATAAAAACGAAGCATCTGCAATAAAAAGGTGAACGTATATGTGACTGTGCGCATCACGTGTTGTTATTTTGATCATTCTCACAGGAGTTTATGCATACATAAGCCGGATGCTCTAATCCTTCCGTATAGGATTACATACTGTCTATCTACACATGTTGTTTGTACTCACATGTGTTTGGGTGCTTGACCTGTAGTATAATGCAATGGTGGAACGTGTATTTAGATGCTTTACCATAGCAACAGTACTAATACAGCATTGTAAAAGTACTCCATTACAAGAAAAAGTCACACTTAAGTGAAATGTGGCATCAGGTATTAGCAGTAAAATGTGTTTATGGTTTCATTATTTTCAGTCATATTATGTCACAGTGTTGGATGTTCAAAATAAAGCCATAGAGATCAGCCCATCATTAATATAAATGTTGTGATATCTATACATACAGAATCCAAGAGGGCAGTGCTGTTGTTCTGTCCAGCTTCACATTACATTGAAACTAATGTGGCAGCTACAATAGTCAGATTTCATATTAGATTTTCAAGAGTCAGATCATGGGATCATTTTCTACCCACAATGATGACAGAGGCCAGTCTCATGACCAAAAATGTAGCAGCAGATTATAGGCGTTACCTTGACAAATTCATCACAGTTCCTTACTTCCCTTTAATATATTCTTATTGAGGCAAACAGAAACAGAAAAAAGACCATAAATAAAGAATACATCATGAGTAAGGCATATCTTTTTTTCTCAAAAACATAAAAGCCCACCAAGAAAGGTCTAAAATGTGAGTTAACGTGATGAGAGCACAATCACAGAGGGAGAATGTCCCTTATTAGCTCACTAGCCATGACAATGCAATANGATATCTTTTTTTCTCAAAAACATAAAAGTCCACCAAGAAAGGTCTAAAATGTGAGTTAACGTGATGAGAGCACAATCACAGTGGGAGAATGTCCCTTATTAGCTCACTAGCCATGACAATGCAATAATGAAAGGAAGGTCATGCATTGCTGGTTTTCTTCTCACACTATGCAGGATCTTTACAGGTGAGCTACAAGACAGTAATTCATTTACCCATTGTCTCTGTGAGGAGGGAAGCAGATTTCTGTAGAATAATCTTTTATCCAACTGTTCTAGCAAGCAGTACAAAGTACTTCAGTACTACAGTAGTCCACACTAAGCCCTTGTATGTCTCCTAACGTCCAGATCCTAGGGNTGTCATGCATTGCTGGTTTTCTTCTCACACTATGCAGGATCTTTACAGGTGAGCTACAAGACAGTAATTCATTCACCAATTGTCTCTGTGAGGAGGGAAGCAGATTTCTGTAGAATAATCTTTTATCCAACTGTTCTAGCAAGCAGTACAAAGTACTTCAGTACTACAGTAGTCTACACTAAGCCCTTGTATGTCTCCTAACGTCCAGATCCTAGGGTCTAATGGGATTAGGTTTTTTTTAAGGTGTCTAAGGTGATTCTAGTAATGTAAGTCCAAAATTCTTTCAGGCAAGAGCAATTCCACATGGTTACTTTCTTGCCTGAAATCATTTTATAACTTAATAAAGTGACAAATGAACAGTCCTAAAGCAAAAATGACAACAGTCTGGTTCAAAATCTT
>JANJYP010067858.1:0-20883 GCA_024605115.1 Rastrelliger brachysoma
TTTACACTCTTGTTGATTTAATAAGCTAATTGCTACTGGAGATATAAAGGATTTCACACAGATACATTTTAAAATGAAAAACTCCATGTAGTTTTGATGAATAATACATCACTGAGTGAAACGTGTGTTTCAATAATATAGCAGATGTAGGATGAAGCATTGCATTTGATTGGCTGTTCCTGCTCTGAGCATCATTGCGATTAATGATGTGATCACTCCACTGTAAATACAAAAGAGTTATTTGATAAATGTTTCTCATTCATCACACTTTAAATCACTTTTTTAATCCTCAACTGACTCTTTACAACTTTGGTAAGTAGTTTGATATACACAGGCCCAGGTCTCATGTGGACATGTGAGTTTTGTTTCTTATAACCATGAACCTCCTGCTGTCTATTGAAATCAACTGCACCCATGTCCTTACCTTCACAACAAAACAAAGTGTGTGCGTGTGTGTGTTTGTGTGTAAGCATCTGGTCAGATGTTAACTTCAGAGAAAGCGTCCGTCTGGTCCCGTCACCGTGGCAGCACCGTGGTGCCCATCTCAGCCTGGGACGTCTCTGCATTAGTTGGTCTCTCTGGCAGCTGATTGGCTCTATCTGTCACCCCCAGTAACAATCACTGTCTGCCTTCCAGCATGGCTGACACTGTGTTTATTGAAACTGATAGAGGCCCACCCTGCACTGCCTCTGATCACCAACACATCGTGTATATATACACACACAAACACACACACATACTGTACTGTTTGTGTGTGAGCTTTCACAGGTGCACACAGAGACACACTCCTGTCAACATTATGTTTGAAATGTTGCTTTGCAGATTATAAACACATGATAAAAACTGTATAATCATAAAAATTCAATACAATTACTTCATTATTTTGATAAGGGGTGATTCTGGGACATTTAAGGGGGCTCAGCTCCTAATGACAATTTGACATACAGTGCCCTGCAAGTGCTCAAACCCCTTGCTAAATGACTCGTTTCACTGCATAACGCATATTACAGTACATCATATTACATATTACATCAATAAAATGTATTACTACATAGTAGAGTGGTTTACTATAGTGTACAATAATAATAATGCTACAGAATAAACAATCACACGTTTTTACAGAGAGCATCCTAAGATAGCTAATGAACCCTGAGGAAAAATATTAATGACCCAACTGTCCAAAGTACATTAAAGCTGTTCAAATAAAACCATTTGAACCTGTAGCATAAATGTTGGTCCCATCTCTAACAGACAAGTTCACAGATAGTAAAAAAAAAAGAATACAATAATTATTTATTAATTTTTATGGATGCTGAGATCAAATTTAGGGAAAGGGTCTAAAACGGCCACTGATGTTGATACTTAAAAATACTGTATACTAACTTAGAGTATGAAGTGTTTAAGATGTACAACACTTTTTTTTTTTTTACGTTAGTTTAACAATTAAAATGCAAATAGTTGAAGATTTAGAAATCACTTTTACACACAATTTGGGAGATTTGTAATAAAAGAATGTACATTTGTCCTCTCAGAAGTGTAAAACAACATCTGAGAGCTAGCAGACCCAAAAAGGTGTGTTCAAAAGTTAGTGAAAAAATAAAGTTATAATATAATCACAAGCACATGGGTCATGATGACTGTAATTGGTGACCTGGACTTGAAACAAGATGTTACATTGACTTATTTGGCTGAGTTGCGCAGTCATCCTCCCTGTGTAAGTTTATGTGAGTCTTTGTTGTCTGAATGTATATATGTGCAGTATATCTCACTATATATTATATATTATCTCCAGTGGATTATGAGTGCTTCCATACCTGAATAAGCATGTGTGTTGTATGCGTTTGTGTGTGTGACAGTCTACCTGCAGCATTCTCCAGCGTGTGTTCAGATCTTCGATGCGTTCCAGGTTGCTAGGCGACAACTGGATGTCGGGCGGGCCGAAAGTGGACGCCAGCCGGTTCATGGTCGTGACGTCATCCTCGATTGGAGAAATTTCATCCTGGAACTCCTGCGACACACACACAGAAACAGACAGGTTGTTAGTAGCCCTTAGCTCTGTCTTGTTTCACACCTCATCTGTTCTAACAGAGAGAAACAGATGCATCCATCACGTAAAGCCCATAATTTCTGCTTGTTTAATGTTTGCTGATGTATAGAAAAACGCTGACACACTTAAGTAGGATAAATGCAACATAAGGTGGCTCCAGTGTGGCTACTTGTTCAACATTGATGGTTGGTACATGTGAGGTTGATAAACAGGCGTTATTTTACACCAATTTCATTTTTTACTCAGTTTGATATTTGCAAGAAATCTGCTGCACTGCTTGACGGCACGAGGGGGAAAAAAAGAAAAAAAAAAGTTGCTTTATGGCACCGAAAGACGAAAAGTGAAATATTCTTTCATGCAAGCTAAAGCTCTGATGTGGTGGAGGGAGAGAAATGCCAATGGGAATAAAACTCCAACATACGTCTTTCATGTTTTATGTGTCTCTTCAGAAACATGACAGTAGAAAAAAAAAAAAAAAGAGCGGAATGTGCAGCTACATGCTCCCTGTGAGAAGAAGTGAAGCTGTTTGGAGCTAATATATTGGTTTTTAGATACGCAGCGCCCTGTTGGAGAAGGTGGAAGCGTTATATATAAAATGTATTAATAATGTGCTGTGTTGCTGTGGGGCTTTAGCGCCAGGGCCTCCTCCTCTCTGCTGCTACTGGCTGCTGAATGTGGGACCTGTAGTCAATTGCTCCATCTGAGAGTTTATTAGGGATGAAGAGCTGCGACTCTAGGGCTATTGTCACATTGTGCTACCTGCTGACACCCTGAATTTGTGAGCTGTTTTGCCAGTAATTACCTCTTTTATATGTTGTCAGGTTCATGCCAGAAATGCTATGATTCTGCTTCTACCATGAACTTACAAGTTATTATTGTATCTAAAAATTTAATGTTTAGTTCTGTGCCAGCAAGTTGTGAAATTGAGAGCTTCTTTGTGTTGTTAGGGACTTAAATTCAGACTTTTTCTTCTGGTGTAGTGTATTTGTTTGGTGATTTTATTTCTTATTTCCTGGTGATTTTCTTTGTGTCTGACCTTGACTCTATCAATGTGCTCCGGCAGCGAGTCGATGAGCAGGTCTCCCACGGGTTCCCATGCCTCCTTCACCATCTCCGCCTGCCTCAGCTGTCCGTCCAGCAAGTCCTCCGCCTCCTGGAGCTCCATCAGCCGGTTGAGACCCAGCTCCAGCCTCCTCTGCCAGTCGGCAGAGTCCGTGTTAAGCCGGTCCCACTTATTTATCACGTCGTCCGCTTCCTTGCGCAGGATTCGTCCCACGTTTTGCGCTCGCTCCTCTGGACTGATATCTGAAGGTCAGAAGGAAAATAAACATGTTAGAATCTAATAACATTACGATAACTTACATTCAACTGTTACTATAGTCTGATTGGTGAAAGGTAGTACTTGTTTCTATCTTAAACATGAACACTTCAAAGCAGCCAGTAATGCAAGAATAAAAAAACATAAATCCAAAATTTCTCAACTTTGTCAGAAACATGAATGATGATGTGGGAGCCCATTGATCACAGTAATATTCATACAGCTCTAATAAATTATAAATATCCCCCCTTCAGATATGGAGTAACAACAACAGCCACCCAGCTAGGAACAATTATGTGTCTGTCTTAATCTATAAATATGCAAATAATTTTCATTTTAAAAGTTTAACTGCAGGAGCAAAGATGTCTCCTACTTCACCGTAAAGTCCATTCTCAGTGTTGGTGCACTCTAGGACTCAAGTGTCCACATCACACTTGTGTAGGTTGGATATTGAACAGCGACTGGCTTCTAGCTGTGATGTCACAAATCCTGCAGATTTTCAGGTCAAATAAATGTTTCACTTTCAGCAATTGAATGTGAAAACAAACTTTCCACATATAGTCCAGGCAAAGTAACTCATTTTGGAAAAATGGAATTCATTGTAAAAGTGTGTTTTTCAGCTGACATCATTTCTATGAGGTGTCCACAACAACATACTAAAAGTTCTAAAAAATCCTAGTTGAGAAAATATGTGAAATTCTTATCAATCTGTGATGTCTACCAATAATGCCATACAATAATAAACCCATTGGGGCTATTTTTCCTTTTCTCCTATCAAAATAAAACTTTACACCATGAAAGAACCCATGAAAAGTAAAGTTTTTGTATTACAAGTTTCTTTAAAAATTTATTTGAATATGCAAATGAGCTATACACTAATTCCTATTGTCGATTATTGTATAGCTGATTTGCATATTCAAAATAACTGTTAAAGAATATGGTGCTATAAATATGTTCAGAGCAGGTCTCTTAAACATATGAAAAGTGGAAGCGATCACAGCATGTAAGGCAAATTTCATGGCAAAATATTGAAACAATTGAAAGGATTTTTTAGGACTTTTAGTATGTTGTTGTGGACACCACATAGAAATGATCTCAGGTGAAAAACAAACTTTTATAATTAGTTTGTCGGAAAACGCTATTTTGCCTGGACTAATAAATGATTCTGCACTAATAAGCTCAAACTGTAGAAACAGGATGAAAAAAAAACATTTTTGACTGCAATGGGACTAAAAATCTCTTCTTGGGTACTAAATAGACAAATTTATGGAGATTGGTGTCAATTAAACTAACATTTTTATGGAAACATCTAATTTGGAAAACTCAAAAAATGAAGGAGATAAGCATTAATGAAATTAATAACCTTATTTTATGGAAACATTTATTTTGAAAAAGTAGGGACATTGCTAATGTTATCATTGGCACAAATTCTACCACATATCAACTCTCTCATACTATTGTTTGATTTGTTGAAAGTCCTCCTGTGATTATCTCAGTTTCCAATTTATTTTTATCGAGCAACCAAAAGCACAAGCGATCACTGAGAGCCCGTCTCACTTATATGTCAAAGCACTCAGGGTGTTTGTGGACACATAGGTTGTCTTTAAGGGAAGCCGGCTGAAATAAAACCCAGCAAAATGTCATACAATCACAAAGCACCGTGTCAACTGTGCTTTTTCAACACCTACAACCGCTGCCAATTAAAAATCACAAAGACACACTGACTTTCCAGAGGGAAAGTAAGTGCTTGTTTCCCTCAGTGCGGCGGTGATTAGCAGCTGGAGTCCAACCTTTCTTTCTCTCTCTCTCTCTGTGCTCTCTAAGTGTGTTTGAGTTGGCAGTTTAATGGGTCACAATTATAGCTGAGCTGTTTTCTACAGGGCTGGTAACCAGGCTGCTGTCATGGTGCGTGAGGCAGCTGCAGGAGAGTCTGCGTATGTTTGTTAACCTTCACGTGGGGTTCTTTCCAGGCTGTCGTTTAGGATCCATAGTTCACCGTGTGACTGTGTGACTCAGTGACCGGTGTGAGGAAAAGGAGCTTTA
The DNA here is from genome assembly GCA_024605115.1 of Rastrelliger brachysoma. Taxonomy (NCBI): domain Eukaryota; kingdom Metazoa; phylum Chordata; class Actinopteri; order Scombriformes; family Scombridae; genus Rastrelliger; species Rastrelliger brachysoma. The sequence goes on from JANJYP010067858.1 coordinate 5,409, forward strand.
AAGAGCAGGCGGGAGAAGGGTCTGTTTTGTTCACTTCCTATTTTCCTGTGAAGGCTGATCTCAGTGCTACTCTGGCACAAAATGTCATTCATTAAAGCGCTGTTTCCTGTATTTACATTCCAGTTTGTGTATTTAAATGGCAAGAACGAGGTGTAAAGGAAATGTAAACCTATCTTTGTTATGTTAACCTATAAAAAACACTACAAAACAGCTTACACTGCTTACATTCTTAATCCATCCAGCAAGAAAAACATCAAAGCTGGTCTGAAGTGCTGAAAGGGAATGGTCTGAACACTTGTAAGAAAAATGGAGAGAGTCATTTTAAATGTTTGTCTGTGTGTGTGTTACCTCTCTGCTCAGGTGATGGTGTGTCTCGGGGCAGTTCACACAGGAAGACTCCTACGTCGTCTAGTGCCTTGGTCACAACAGGCTCTTTAGCTCTCAGGTCCCTCCTGAAGCCCTGTGAAGACACACACACACACACACACACACACACACACNCACACACACACACACACACACACACACACACACACACACACACGTCTGCTTTAATTGCATGTTTCTTTGTGAAGCAGTGACATGATGTTATAGTGCATTGTGGTATCTGCCTTAATGGCTAATATTCTGTGTTACTGGGTCATTTCTCTCAGGGGTTTTCATCAGATACATATTACTGCAAATGATGACAATAAAAACTGATGTTGTCTTGAGATTTGTTTCTTGTTAAAATCAAGATGCTTTTCATGTAAAATCAAATACTTACTTACGATGACATATTGTTCTCATTATTCCCATAATAATATATTTAATTGTAGTTTTTGTCTTTAGCATTTTAATGTAGTTTTATTTTTGCATTTCTTTGCTTTATTTTTTTGTGCACCAAAGGATTGCATTCAATTTCATTGCACTTAAAGATACCAAGTGATTTATTTCGTAACATATTACTTTCATATCTTATGCTGTTATACAACTAAACTTTTGGAATTATGCAACAAAATCAATTTAAATAAATCAACTTTCTTGTTCCAATGACATACTGATTTTTATCATTAAAAAGAAGCTTCTTACTTTATAACCTTGGAAGCTCAACCAATGTCTGCAGATAGAATATTACAGCCTACAGCAATAGAAAAAACCCAACAATGACAGGTTTACATGGTTTGATGAAGAAGAATTCAATGTACATCTGAGTCCCTCCTAATGTCAGCAGGGGTCTTGTCTAATAGCATCTGATCTGGTGTCAAAGAGTGAAGCACCACTATAGAGTCACAGACTAGTGGTGGAAAATCACTGATCTAGCCTGGCACCAAATCCACACACTATAATCACACATAATTACACACAGGCTCGCAAAACAATAATACAGCAGTGAAAGCACTGAAGTGAAGTGAAAGTGTATGGTATAAATCAATAATGTGGTGCAGGGAAAAAAAACATGCTGCTACATGTCTCGATCATTTTACACTGACTTTTTCCTTGCTTAGACAACATTTCAACATTTCTTATTGGAACATTATACTTTCAATTCATCATCTGTCTGACATAGATTCAAGAATACAAAAAAAAAAAAACCTGAATAATAATATGTGGAGAAACATAATGACTGCAGATGCTCCCACACAGGTGCACTGCATAGTACAATTAAGCAATCAACAGCCAATCATGCTGTGTGGCAGGTATAAACATGCTGAGCGGGCCCAGTTGATTCTGATTTTGTACCAGGATGGCGAGAGGAAAAAAAAAAAATCTAAGTGAGTGTAAAAGAGGACTGATTGTTGAGGCATGGATGGCAGCAGCTTCAGTTACAAAGACTGATGGACTGGCTGCTGTTTCAATAGGAACACAGACTAAAGTGACATCTGTATTTTGTGGCTGACAACACACATTTGATGACTGTAGTACTTATGCATTATTGTGATAGGCAAGAAAAAAAACAGAAGAGCAACTGTGTCCATCAACAGTTACATAGAGAGGATATTATAACAGGCTGCAGAGCATAAACCCCTCATTACAAAGATGAATGCACGTTTAAGAGTTCAGTGATGCAAAAACCACACACTGGTCTACAGAGATGTGGAAAATAGTGATATGGTCAGATGGGTCATTCCTCACCTTATACCCTGTAAGTACGTGAGTGAATGTGTGGTGTATGGTACACATACCCTGACCCATTGAAGCTGCTCTGGCACTGTGTGGTAGTCGACACCTTACTGAGACACTTTATGTTGGGTTTTCACATCATTTTGTCACCTGTCTGTGTCCAAACCTTTGATTGCTGATGGATATAAATTATTTATTTGATTACAGCGGCATAGTGTGACTTTTCCTCTACATAGTACCATGACTCTTAATAGCTTTGTGCAATGTGGTTGAGAGTATGTGCAGTACGGTGCAGTGAAGGGTCAGGTCCTGGTTGCTAGTGCTTTGTAAAAGTTTAAAAAGAGACACTGCTTTCACTTTATAGTTATCAGCACAGCCATCCCTGCATATTTGACTTGCCTTTGGGAGTTAACTGTTTTCTAAAAAAAAAAAAAGGTGGAAAATCACTGGAAAAAGCCAAATATATTACACACATACTGTAGCTGGACACTCCCTTTGGTACACAGACAAAGCTTGTATACAGTACTTCTTCATTAGTTATTGCACATTTCTGTAATTATGTATGATTAATGTGAGACAGAAGTGAATGTATATACACAACAATAAACTATTTTCATGTATTTCACAATGTAATTGCAGGAAGGGCGAACCACATACTCCTGTTCCTGTAAAACATGAAAATGTTCTTGTAACCAATTTCTATTTTTATCACTTTATGTGCTGCTCTATGTATATGACTGCCACTGAGAGTATAAACCTGTGTATATGTGCATGCCTATCATCAGTTTCTGTGTCTGCAGTGTCTTATATGTAACCAGTCTCAATACAGTCCCTCAGTTAACTGTTAACTGTGTGCTGCTCATACTGCAGAGGCTTTCTACATACTTGTGTGCAGCCACATTGTCTGTTTCCAGGTTCAAGGCCAAAATAAATAAATAAATAAATAAAATGATTTATTTGGATCTTAACAGTGTGCAGACTTCACTCCTTTGTATCCTGCAGTAAGAAATAATTGTGTTGCATCTGAATAATTTGTTTGCATACTTCATTAATGTCTTCTGAAGTTCAATGCAGATCCATTTCTCCCCATTTCCCTAAAGGTAATACCCACAGAACAGTGTGTGTGTGTGTGTGTGTGTGTGTGTGTGTGTGTGTGTGTGTGTGTGTGTGTGTGTGTGTGTGTGTGTGTGCACTTCCTCTCTTAACGTTAGTCCACTGGCGAACATTTTGTGACTTGTGTGATGTTATTGAAGTTCTATACACCTGAGTCAGTATTTTAGATCCCCTGCAATAGAGAAATGCCTGCAGTGATAAATAATGACTATAATAACAGGTTGTTGTTGGTGAAAAGTCTGTGTGTATTCCGTGTTGCCCATAAGCAGAAGAATGCACAAACACAGTCAGTCAGAAGTGGCCCCTCATACTAAAACATATCTCCATTACTGTGAAGCTGTTGGACTAAAAGCCTTCTCTTAATGAATATCTGTAAGAAGTCACCATCCTGCAGAGTGACTGTGATTTTTATACATGAAATGACCAAGTCAGCACAGTCAATCATCTCCTTTTTTTGGTACATAAAATGGTGTATGAAATGGGTTTTTCATTGAACCTGTTGGACTATACTTTCCATTTATTCAAAGCCTTTGATTTGCATAATGTTAGTCAGAGCAACATGAAGTCTACCTCCGACATCAGTGGCTGCTTTTGCAATGAAACCACAAAGCTTTTTAGAATGGGAGTATCAAACAGACAGACTGGTCTTATAGATTGCTTACTGCACTGCTGCTGAGCTGAAGGTTTAGACCTATTTCTTCTCAATTGTGACTTTGATCTACACTTAAAGGAATGATTTTGATAAGCTGTATGTTCATTATTAGGCACTGTATGAAAATGACTGGGTTGTGGAGGCAGGCAGAATCTTATGCATTTCTTTAAAAAATATATTTTCTATCATTTCTATGTCTCTCTAATACTACCTGCTAAACTGTTATTACCACTGTCATGAGATGAGAAAAATACCCTGCGATTTTCGTCAGTCACTCCTTATTCTGAATATACACAAGACTGACAAGACTATAAATGAACAATTACATCATGTCTCAGAGGTATAAACACAGAAGCTGGAAGCTAAAAGCAGATTGCTTCTTGTTTTTAAGCACAAAGAGATGAGCATAAATAAATAAGCTCTAAATGTCTTTATAACAGTTTGGTTCAATTTGAAAGAACACATGATCAAGTGTAACTATGTAATCACCTCTGAACTGAAAAAAAGCGCATCAATGAACAACAATTGTAAGCCATTGCTATCTTAAAAAATGACACATTTTGGTAAAGAAATAGTAGTCCTGCATATTTTAGATAGTTGAATAAGAAAAAGATAAGACACCTTCCTGTTTAAATACTGTCCCTTCAGTAGGAAGAAAAAAATAAAAATACATAATCCTCCCTTTCTTCCACACTGGCCTCCTCCCATAATAATTTTCAGACAGTCCCTTACAGCAAAGGATTAAATATGACTTGTAGTTTTAATGAATTCACATAATCCAACTTCACAAACACCTCTGCCTGTTTAAAAAAAATACAGAGACAAGCAGTGTGTGTTTGTGTCCCGTGAGTGTATGAGTGTGTGTGTATGTGTGTTCCCTCCTACCCGGTGCGTGTCCAGCTGCGCTTGCACAGCGGGGACGTCGCCCCCTACAGGCGGCTCCTTCTCCAGCTGTTGACTTTTAAGCCTTATCCAGTTGAGCAGCTCCTGCAGAGACATGTGGAGCCTCTTCCATGGAGCCATCTCAGAATCCAGGTGAGCCCTTGAAACATACACACATACAGGTTTGAACATCATTCTTTTTGTACACCTACAGGTTTCTTAACATCTCTTTTCTTTTGCTCCATCCTGATGTGGGTGTGTATGGTTGCCATGGAGAAAAGCAGCTGAAAGCACCTGAAAGTGCTTTTGAACAGATTTTCTAAACCTCCATGACATCCATAGAACTCTGTGACCTCCAGTCTCCCCACAGCCTACCCTCACCTCATGCTGAGGGTCTTGTTGCGCAGGTCATTCCATCGCTGGCTCATGTTGTCCAGACGTCTGTGAAGGAGAGCGGCGTCTTCCGAGTCCCCTAGCGACGTCAGAATTCTCTGCCCATTCTCATCTAGGGAGTGATACAGTTCTGTGTGGCTGTCAATCTCAGCCTGGAGGTCCTGTTAACACACACACACACACACACACACACACACACACACACACACACACACACACACACACACACACACACACANAGTGGGGGGGGTGTGGGGGAGAAGCAGGAGCAGTAAATTCTGTTGGAGCACACACTTCATTATCTTGGTAATAGCAGCCATCTTTCAGGAATTCACTTTTTTCACTGCTCGGCTAGAGTGCTCAGTAATGGGATCAGGATCTGAGAAAGTGATTTACTCTCTAAAAGCAGCAACCACCGGGATTGAGCTATAATGCAGAGCTTAATGCATTGCGGATGGAACCTTTTGTAGCACTGAAATGTCAAAATGTGTTATTCAGCACCAAATCAGTTGGTAACTTTTACAACGGTGGTTTCCAATCCATTACTGAACCTGATAAAGCAGCTGCAGAGAATCAAACACTTGACAAAAGCAGTATCTGTAAACTGAAAGCTAAAAAAAAAACATGAAAAAATGGTGAACATTTTCTTTTCAGGGATGGCACTAAATACCACAAGTTCAGAAACGAACCAGGAAGAAATGTGACATCAATTATTGCTTGCATGTATTAACACATTACTGCAAATGCCAATGTCTTTACTGTGATGGAGCTTTCATTTTTACCTCAGTGCTAACTTTATCCATTCATTTACCAATAGCTTTCCAAGCTACCAACAGAACTGAAATTAGCTCTGTTTTTATGTGTTTATGATTGAGCTCTTTTAAAGCACTCTACATTTTAATCTTTTATTTGCACTGTATGTTCTTTTCCTCATTCTAAAGCAAATCATTATTTTATGCTCCACTCTCTCATATTATATTAATATATTACTCTATTTTAGTCTAGCTTTTTGTTTTCTTTCTTCATCTTTCTATTTTTCTGTGCTTTCTCTTTTTTTAATTGTATGTTTTAATATTTCCAATTTTTACTGTTTCACCATCCCCGTATTTTGTTTTTATGTAAAGGACACAGAGTTGCCCCTGTGTATGAAATATGCTATATAAATAAAGCTGCCTTGCCTCACAATTAAAGCAAGGGGCCTGAAATATCAAACAGGTGGGATAGTAACAGACATTAATATATATCCAAACATGACTTAAAGGGGTAGTTCAACATTTTAAGAATGAAGCTTTTCTTGGTGAGTGTAGTATCTCCTAGCTCTCGCTTCATACTTGTGAATTTCCAAAAGAATGTGTCTGAGGTTTTTATTCATCTCCACCACACAGGTGATGGAGGTGTGTGGTAGCCAATAGTCCTCTGCAGCTCTGTATCAAAATGACTGTGTTTAATAAACCACACCCAGTTTATGGTGCTCCATTCAAGCTCTGACTTAAACACACCCCATATATTAATTTTAATTGTTAATATGTCACAGTACAGAAGCTAAACACTCCAATTCATGTGACTTCAACAACATCAACATGAGTACAGTTTCAATCTGTAGTTCTTCAGTCAGCTATGTTACATATACAGTACAGCAGGTGTCACTTTATTTGACCTCTTTATTTCTGCATTGATATAAAGAAACAAAAGCATGTTTAGTTTGAGGAACTCTGTACCTTAACTGCTCCTGTCATCTTCACATTTCCATCTATCAGCATCCATAATACAACTATCTACTTTATTCCTTTATAATGCATCTGAAAGCTTTGATGATCATTCTCAAAAAGTGTCCCTTAAAGAAGAAAACATCTTTTTATGAGAATCTTACACTCGCTGGAAGTTTTCAGATAAATTAGATCACATGAAATTTTAATGATACCTGAGGGGAGAATGGGTCGCTGCACCAAAGAGGAGGACGCAGATAAGAACAGAGCAAATAGAAAGAGATGAAGACGATGAAGGTGCAGGCGCAGTATTAGACCGAGTGGAAACTTTCTTTAGCGCTGATTGAAGTGCTGCGTGATTTGTGTGTACATGTGTATCTTCTCTGATCCTGCCTCTGAACTACACGCTGCTTTCAACGCTTTTCCCAGCCCCGTACCTTCACTTGAACTACAACTTCTGATGCTTGATAGTTTCACATCTTGTTCACGTCTTGTATTTCATTTTTGAGCAAATACTTTTATATTTGTCCTTGAATTGACCTCAAATACCTCATGAGGAATGGATCAGTATTGTAGACTGTTAGAAAATATTAATTTTACTTTAGTGAACTTTTCAGTTTACAAAACTTGCAGATTTATACCAAAATGTCCTATAAAGATAATGTCAAACATGCTGAACTGATCTTGTGTTAGTAGTTTAAACGTCAGCAGTCTTATAATTTGTAAGCAGCTCAATAAGTTCAGTAAAAATCTCCAACAAACTTGACTTTTATATCACAAATTATTTTTTCCAGTGTGGGACATGCCTCAATTTATCAAATTGCTCAGTAACAAAAGAACAGTGTTTGATTTTATTTTCTAACCTGAACATGGTAGACTTTCCTGCGCAGCATCTTCAAAACTTTACTTTACTTGGAATCCCAAAAACAGATGTAAAAAAGAAGAAGAGGAGGCATCATCTTCTGCTTCTTCCAGTCCCTCAAGATTAAATCCCAGTGTGATGGCATAAGAATGCCCTCTGTTCAAATGTGTGTGTATGTGTGTGAGAGGGTGTGTGTGTGTGTGTGTGTGACAAAGCCAGAGATTTGGTGATGAGGAGGAAAGGGAGGGAGATGGACGGAGAGTTGTACATAAAAAAAAGAAAAGAAAAGGGAGATAGGGTTGGAGAGTGTGAGTCAGAAAGAAAGAGGGGGTGAGAAAGAGAGAAGAGATAGAGGAGGAGGAGGAAGAGGGAGGGATGGAGGAGGCAGGGAGAACTTGAAAGGGTGCATAAAACGATGAGTGCGCTCATTTTCCAATTAAACCTTATCTGCGTGCAGTATTGTAGCCTGAGAGTGTGAGTGTGTGTGTGTGTGTGTGTGTGTGTGTGTGTGTGTGTGTGTGTGTGTGTGTGTGTGCTCTCGGGATGCTACGCTGTGTTGCCATCCGCCATTATAATTGGACACAGAAGACTATCTCAGCAGTGCATACAGTGCTGCTGTTGTACTGAGACTGTGTGTGTGTGTCAAAAGGAAGTGTGCACAAGCATAAATTTTCAACAGTGTTTATGTGAAAATTCATTTCCAAAATGCTGCATTGTGTGTGTGTGTGTGTGTATGTGTGTGTGTGTGTCTTTCCTTTACAGTATGTACGTTGTGTGAGTGTGTGTGTGAGAGTGCCTCAGTGCAGCAGAAAGTGTGTGTGGGTGCAGGGTGAGGGCCGAGGGTCAAAATATGTTCTCTAACAGAACAGAGCCTTCCCTTCAACACCCACAATGCAGTGGGGGGGGTTCTGTATTTGTCGGCCAGGCAGCGACAGACCAATGAAATGTGTCCGTGCTGCCATGTCAGCATTCCTGTCATACCAGGCAGGGTGGCAAGTCAAGGAACTCTGGGTCAAAAACTGGAAATGTGTGAAAGCATAACCACTAAACATGTCTATTAACAAGCTTGTGGTTTTATTATTTGTTTGTTTCCATGCTCCAGTGTTTTTGGACTTCCTGGCAGTTACAATCAAATCAGTTTTAAAATTGTGTAGCTGGTGCTCTTCCTGTGCCCATTTGCCACTTCTTCTTCCTCTTGTTTAGTCATATACCAAATTTGAATTGAATTTGAATTATTTTCAGATTATTTTGTAATATTTTAGCTCTAAAACTGACTGCATGTTTAACTTTGCTGCTAAGGTTGCTTTAAACTTTTAAGATAGTTTAAATTTGTTTAAATATGTTGTTGTTTTATTTAGCTTTGTGACAAGGATCCCAAGTAATCCTAAGATGTTTTGTTTTGCATGTTTCGCAATTTCATTCCTCTATATGTGTTAATATAAGTTGAATGACACTAAATAAAGTTGAACTAGCACTGAGTTATCTAACTGAGCTTTCACATTTCTCTGTGAACGGGTCAGCAGAAACAAGCAGGTGAGTGGTTCGATACATCGAAGTGATGTGTCTGATTCAGACAGCAAAAGCCAGCCTCAGCTCAACCTCCATCTTTACAACAGGAGTTTTGTCTCTTATCATTTGCACTGAACTAGCTCCAGGAAGGGATGTCTTCATGGTCACTGTTCGCACTTTAAACCTCTCATCACTAAACCACTACACCATTTTTTGTCTTCTCACTTTTCTGCACTAAACAGTTCTGTTTGTGTTTTTATGTAAAAAGAATGGTAAATAATGGATACCATGGGGAAATCACTGGATTGTTATAATGACCTAGTGTGCGAAGATGATGTAAAGTTTACCAGAATTCCAAATGATTCTGTTTACACTCATAATTTGTCTTTTGAATAAATCAATCTCCAGCAGAAGGTCAATGATTTCAGCTGTGAGAATACATTACCACTGTGTTATAATGCAACTGCAGCATGAACTGGATTCAGTCTGTATATTCAGTATGTTTTGAAAATGTTCATGATACTGTTTGGCCTTGTTTTATTATAAGCTGTCTGTGAACATCATGCACTGAAAACATTTTGACAAAAAACAGAGCTGCAATGAAAACTAATGTTGTAATAACACAACAAATAAGCAGGTCATTCAGCTCCACCTTAAAATGTGTGACCTAATAATCCCTCAGTGTGTGTGCACAGTCTGGAGGAACAGGAATATATAACAGATTAAGGAGGAAGTGTGTGTAAGTGTGTGTGCGTGTGTGTCCTACCTTCCACTGTGCCAGCAGGTTCCTGGCTGCCTCAGGCTGTTCCTGCAGTCTCTCCTTGTTGGTAGCATCTATTAACACGTTGCAGGTCGTCTCAGCCTCAGTCAGCCAGTTGAGGAACTTCTCTAGGTCCAGGTAGAACTGCTGCAGCAGCTTCAGAGCTGCTTCCAGAGCCGCCTCCCTGTCTGAAACACTGCAGAGACACAGATACACGTAATCAAGGAAAACTGAATGATGTGTGGACAGTAAATAAGGTTTTGGTTTGAGGTGATAGCAGAATGTGTTAGAATATTAGGGTGTCACTGAGGTGTTGCTGAGATAGCGGTTGTTTTTTTTAACATGGTTATACATTTCAATACACATAAAAAAAATCATCATATTCAAGAAGGTGAAAAGGTAAGAAGATGTAAAGGTGGCTCGCTCGGTGGCGCAGTAGGTTAGAGCGTATGCCATGTAGAGCAATGCCGGCCGGAGCATCCTTTACCGCTTGTCTACTACCCCCTCTCTCTCCCATTTCCTGTCTACCAACTTTACAATAAAGGCATCTGTGCCAAAAAAAAGAAGATGTAAAGGTAAAAAGGTGGAAGCACATAGTCCTCTGAAGAGGGAAACACTTGATGAAAAGCTAACCTAGGGCTCAGCTCCTTAAAAACATTTTAACATGTTGCCTATAAACTTCTAGTGTTTAAACTGATGTTGTTTTAATGTGTAAAATAACATTAATTTAGTTTTAATTGTTGCAGCTGGTGTCTGTAAGAGAAGAGCCACATCAGTACAAAACAGTATCATCTGCATAACAGAAAGTACAAGTTCAATGTGCATTTAAACTGTTTCTGTCCAAAAAAAGTAAAGTGGACTCCAGTGCACTGAGCACATAATCTACATACTGTGCTCTGACTGGTTTTCTGACATAGAGGCATATTGCATTTACTTAAAAAATAAAATAGTTCTGTTTCTGAATGAACAAGTTAATTTTGCTGTTTTTCTGAATGATTTTTCTTCCTTTTGTGAGTTTTTTTTTTTTTTTTAAATTAATGTGATACTTCAAACGTTAACTTATCATTGCTGCAATTGGTGGAACGCAGTAAATTATCTTATTTTTTTCAAGTGACTACAATACGCTTCCTTAGTATTGAACCACTAATCTTTACAGGTTATTTGTACATGTGGTTCTGGTCCCAGTGGTGGTTTAGAACAACATAAGCGGAGAATTGGTTCTTCTTTTAAAAAGAATAAATCAAAGGTGCCATTTTCTTCAGGAATGCAACAGAATTATATCACTTGGTTGCTTTTTCTATTTCGTCTTAAAATAACTTGCAGCATGTTATTTATGTATGGTGTGTCAGTGTTTTTACCGCTTGTTGATGTGTGTCCAGGTGGCCACCATGTTGTCGTTGACATGTTTGACCTTGTGCGTGTCGTCGTTAGCGTACAGTGTCAACAGTTTGTCCGCCAGCGCGTTGGTTTCATCCACTTGACCCTGCCACTGCTGCAGATCCTTCACAAAGAGCTGCAGAGGGAGGAAGGGAAGGAGGAAGAGAGGAAGTCGAGAAAGAGGCAGCATTTACAAAGAAGTCATTTGCAAACTGAAACCAATTTTAAAATGAGAGCTGGGATGGCTCTGAGCCCACCTTCAGTTCAGCGTTTTGTTTCTTCAAAGCATCCACCGTGTATGTGATCTCCTGCCAGGACTCCAGCCTGTCACTGGCCTGCTTGATGAGATGATCTACCCTATTCCTAGAGTCCAGCCAGTCGCTGGAGTCCTGCAGCATGTTGTGGAGCTGCTTTGTCCTATCTGAGAGTTTGGTCTGAGAGTCCTCCCAATGAGTTTGAAGCCTGTCAACTGTGATGGCACAAAGAAATAAAGCCTGAAACATTGACATTTTTTTATATAACATCCTCATTGGTTGCTGTTTAAAAAAGCTCATATATATATAGGTTTAAAACAGACTATTTTCAGTGGCGGATTAATCCACATTTGGTGCGTTGTTGAGTGTTTTTTGTAGCAGGATGGTGGGTGTGTGATTAAGTCAAAAATAAACTACTGTGTATGTTTATATTAATGAAGGAAAATGCAGCAGTGTGGCTCATTGATGTGTTTTAATTGCTTTTGGATAACAATTAGTTCAATATACAACACAAGCAGAAACATTTTTTAAGGTTTCCTGTTTAAAATCACAAAATATAGGAGGAGGAAATGGACATTTATACAAACTGTAGCAGATGAAATAGCTGCATTGTATGCAAATTAGATGAGTTGAGACTGGCTCAGTTGCGTCTGTATTCTTAATTAATACCAAACTACATTGAAAAATGGCAGCTTTAGTAAATGTCGCTCTGTGGGCCTCATGCAGGTGAACATCTGTTACAAAACCTGCAAATACAAAGGATCTTATCTGTAAAATGATCTGATGTAGCATATTCTGTTACATCAAGCCCTCCTTTTATTAGGCCAGGTGTCACCAGGTGCTGATAAGGGACTGATGCCACATTCTTCCTTTGTCATGTGAATCACCAGTGACATGTAGTTAGATTTGTATCATTACTCGTGTGTGTGTTTATGTGTGACATACTGCGCTCAGTAATGGCGTTGCGGGTCTCCTGGTTGCTGGTTTTGTTCTTCAGGTTTTGAGCTGCTGTGACCTGTCTCTCCAGGAGGGGGCGACGCTGATCCAGCTCCTGCAGAGACACCTGGACACACAAACAACATTTGTGATTTTTATGCTTAATCACATAAAGCGCACATTCATTAGTGTGCTTTAGCTGTAAAATAAATGCAGTCAAAATCCTGCACAACTATTTTAATGCATTTTTTAAAGTTAAATTTTAATTGATCGGTGCACAGTAGATACTGTTTGTTGTTTTAATTTAATACGCTGCTTTTTCTAATTATGTACACAGACATGGTATATTAATGGTGTCCCATTAAACCGCAGCGGTTCCAAAGATGTTCTGTGCCATTAAAATGAGACTTGTGAGGCAGTGACCTTGAGGTGGCCGATGTTGTCGTTGATGTCGTCCAGGTCGGCCACCACCACGCGCTTGTTCTGCACCATGTTATCCAGCATGGTCAGCCAGTCGGTCAGCTCGGCCCACGACTTGTTGAACTGAGCCAGTGCCGCTGATTCAGGCTGGGAACTTCCTGTCAGAGATTCAGCTGGGACACACACACACACGTTGTATTTACTTGGGTCAAGATTCAAACAAATCTATATTTTGTGTAAACCATCTTATATATATAGGTATACACATAGGACACTTCTTGGATCAATCCATAAGTTTATAATTCATTTCACATTAAACTAGAAGAGTGCTTATCTCTGAACAGGTGTTTCTGGGGGCATGCATTGTCTCAGTTTTCAATAATATTATCCTCAAGCATCCTCCTGGGTTTGCCTCACTGTATAAATTGAGATACGTGCAAACTTCTCAATTCAGACACTGCTATTTATTCAGAACATTTTGTTGTAGCACAAAATAAAACTCCTCCCTAGCTCCTCTTCCAAACAAAGAATAGTTCAGTCTCATTCAATTGTCCCTCCCAGCTCCCTTACATGGAGTTAATCTGCAGATGCTTTGGTTCAATAGAGAGACCAAACTTCTGGATGGATGTCAGTTACAACACAGGCCAAAATATGGGTTGCAACAGATTTGTTTTTAGCCTAGACAACTGCCACAAATGCCTTTAGCTACAGTCTTTGGTCACTTGTGGGCCCTACCAGCTGGTTGCAATTTTTTCAACAATTGTACTGCAACCATAAGTCATGCTTGGGTATACAGTCATAAATGCCACAAAAATATTATGCAGATAGGTCTGTAAGATTAACTTCAGATGGATAGACGCACAATACACACACAAACATGTGTCCTAGACCTGATGGTGATAATAAGAGTTTTGATTTCATGATTTTATAATTAAGGATATATAAAGGACATTAATAGTGAAAAACTTGCAAAGTGACCGAGGAAAGTCACAGTTGATCCCAGTAGATGTCCACTGTGTAAACTAACAGTAGCATTGCATTTGGAGTTGTTTAAACAAGCTGGTTTGGTCATATATAGTTGAAGAGATCACAGGTTGGCCTTATCTGATAAAGCCCTCCACATAAAATGTTATTTCTTAAGGGCAGTTTTCAGATTAAAGGATAATTTCACATTTTTTAAGTTTATGCTCAAATGATTTCTTGTAATGAGAGAGTGTCTTACTGGCTTTTTTGGACAAGAGCATAGCAGCCATCCTCTCTTTATGCTGCTGCACCAGCTCCAGAATCACAGTCCAGTCTTCTCTCAGCTTGACATACTTCACCTGTCGCACACGCAAAAAACAAAAAACAAAAAACAGGTTAGCACAAATGCATATATTTTAATCCAGAAAGTTTAGGTGCAGAAAGTTAAGCCGAACTTTTGGTTGCGTGTCTTTGATCTTCAAAAAGATGTAATGTTCTCTGACATACACTAATGAAACACATAATATGGATTTGATGAAATGTTTGAAGCGGAGCTGGTGGTAAGATGAAAGGAAAAAAAATGTTATATTTATATTATTCCCCAGAGGAATACAGAAGGCGAGCGCATATAACACTGAAAACGTCTTTTTCGTCATCATTTTTCAACATCAAAAAGTCAACGTTTCAGCAATTGAGAAACTTATTTATTCTTTATCTCATTCAGTGTGTGTGTGTGTGTGTGTGTGTGTGTGTGTGTGTGTGTGTGTGTGTAAAATGGAGTGTAAGATTTCTCCACAGCATTTAGTTGACTGCAGTTGCAAAGCATGTAAGACACAAGTGCTGACAGATAAAGCACTGGCAGTGTTTGATTTCCTCACCTTATCTGGCTGGCTGGCAGGAGTCTCCCTGTACAGCTGATTGGCTCGTTCCAAGACAAACTCCACTTCTGGCTGCTTGACTTGCACTTCCTCGATGAGCTGCCACAACACACACACAGATCATTCTAATGTAGGATGTACTGTATAAAGGGTTCATTAAATATTTTAAAATCAGGCAATCATTTCTTGTGTGTATGCATGTGTTACCTTCGGTGCTGGCTCTTCCTGGCTGTTCTCTAGTGTGAATCTGGTGTTGGACGCCCAGGCCGACAGGTCGTCCAGCTGACCCTGAAGCTTCTCCAGCTCCTTCAGCATACCCTCGATCTCCAGCTGGCGCTCAGGCAGAGCCTTGGACACCTAAACAAAGAGTCTGCCTTTCAGACCGCTGCATGTTCATTACTGAGCTTCACAGGTGCTGCTGGTCTACATTTTGTTACCTTTGGAAAGGGACAAGCTGTTTTCATCCAGCTTTCTGTCTTCATGCTAAAATAAGCTAACTGACTGCAGGAAGCAGCCTTATCTCAGTCTTCTCACCCAACTCTTGGCAACAAAGCAATTATGGTAAGCATATTTTACAAAATGTTGAACTATTCTTAGGTTTTAAATTCAAAACTTTTACATGTAACAGTGCACTCTTTTAGTAGCAGGCTATTTTTGCGTCATCATG
>JANJYP010067913.1:0-17197 GCA_024605115.1 Rastrelliger brachysoma
GGATGTCCAAATATATAAACTATATAAAGACTGGCATATATACATGCGCAAAAAAGAACAAAAAGAAACCACAATCAAAAAGTCATACTACCACATCTCTGATTTAAATTGGATTATCCCTTTAAAAACATGCCATAACATCTATTTTCTTTACTTCCCTCCCAGACGCTGTTGACTTTTAAAGGGTCTATTCATAATTTTAATGCCCTAAAAACAATGCTTATAGTGCTGGCTTAAGGTCTTGTTAGTCACACCCAATTAAGTGCACATCATTTCTAGCTTTCCTCGGGCTTCAATTTACACAAACAATTATAGTTTCTGCAAAACCTACGGGCTGTAGTCATTTCCAAGCACACACTACACACTACACTGCAGCTCTTTACGGGACGTTGCCTACATTTACTTTGAATGGGTTGAGAAGGCTAGTGTGTCATGTAAAGGGCTGCAACGTGTCCCGCGCAGATATGAATATTTTATTGGGCTTCTCAGGGGTCACTGCACGTCAGCCACGACAGCCACATAAATCAAGAGTCATATCAAGCGGGAAGATGTTTCCTGAGGAGCAGCAGACTGTTAATGTGTGGAAAGTGTGACCCTTTCAGTCACTGATACACAAACGCACAACAGGAACGCAGATAATGGGCCTCATTTATCATCGTGTTTATGTGTTTATTTCGACATAAAATAAATGAACTAAAACTCCTGATACATCTCCAACAGGGAGCTTTCATGTGGGACTCAGCATGAAGCATGTAGAGAAGATGATCTCTTCTACATCATGATACACAGAACTCCTAAAGATACTTGCTCATATTCTCAAAATGAGGTGAAGTGGGACAACCACACCAGCCATCAAATTTTGAAGTATCCTCAAAAATGTTCCTTTTCCTATAGCATTCTGGTTACCCGCTCCAGAACATTTTAAATCTTGACAACTTCTATACATTAACACCACAACCCAACACCCCCAGCAACACTTTTAGTATAGAGCAACTTTATAAACAGATTGACATGTACAAAAACACTTTTTGTAATGTGTTTTGTAGCAGTAAAGGGTGCTGCCATAGGTTTTTGGGCCCCATGAAAAGATATCACATTGAGACCCAACGCCACACGCAGACCTCAACAATCATGCACAATTTCTGTAACCACACCTCTACCTATAAAAGAAGGTTTGCAACTCTGTTATAGTCCAATACTAACTTTTAGCTGCGGAAAATAGGAGACAGGATTGAACCATTTCCTGTAAGTAAAGGGGGATTTATAATATAATAATATAATATAATACAGAAGCTTTGGATTGAAACAAGAGAAATAACGTGTTAATTTATACTGGTACATATTATGTTTAAAGTCTGGGTTTCCTTACTCAGTATTGTTTCGTGTACGTTAAAATTGGGATGCTAAATGGGTCCCATGTGGGTTTTCCACTGTGGCTCACCTGTGTTTGCCCATATGTGCTTCAGCTGGGTTTTAACTGGGTTTCAGGTGGGGTCCAACTGGGTGAGACCAATGTAGGCCTCAATATTTGTTACAATTTGGCTTTTTTATGTGGCTTAGTCCATTTACATCCCTCATGGGGCTCGTATAGTCAGCCCACATGGGTTTAACATGTAGGGCCCATATTACTGAAACCATGTGGGACTTACCGAATTTGCCTTGCTCAAGCCCATGACCACTAAGTACCCACAAAGCCCATTTTTAAGCCATGTGGGGTCCACATGGACATGCTGACTGGCCTTAGTTGCATTTTCTTACTTTTTCACTGGCCTATTTAAATACTTGCTCACAATGTGTTTTATAACAACCCTGACGACTGCAAGCCGAAACACTCAGGCCTATTAATGAAGCTCTTCTTTACCACAAGTTTAACTTTTTTCCACTGACAGAATACAACACATAATCCTGAAGTTGTGTTAACATCAGACTGAGAGATTACAAACCAATTACATCATCATAAAGGCAGCATCCTATATACAGTACCTACACAACCAGGTGACACTAACTCAAAAACTTGTCCTACACAAACAATCAAAATCAAAATCAATGGTTTGTAAGACAAACATAATGTACTGTGTATACTTTTCAGGAATGAAGACATAGCATCAGTGTTGTAGTTTTTGGCTGTGCTAGAGTCCTGGCACTTGGGCTGGAGCCATAGGATGGATTGCTATAAAACTTAATCCAGACACCAATGGTTCTTAAGAAGATGAATCCTAACGACCTTTGTAATTCCTTTCCCTCTAGCATCATCATCAGGTTGACATTTGTGGTTTCTGGTGAAATATTTCAGTAATTATTAGATACATTTCCCTGAAATTTGATTTGTTTTTTTTGGACCATGATGAATTTGCATCACTTTTGTCTCCTTCAATCCAAAAATGTATTTTTCTTCTTGTTCCTGCAGTTTGACGTTTGCACGTACATCATTCTGCACAAAGAAGTTCACTTTGTTTTCATCTGCTTAAAGTGGAACGTTTCTCTGTGCTTTGAAGGGATTTATGACATCGCCGCTAGGCTAATTGTGATTTATTATTTACTGGACTAAAAAAACCTCCATTGTGCATACAGTACATGGAGAACCCTAATGTGTGTGCACTAACCCTAACCCTAGCACTTCTGAAACGAACAATACTCATAGTATCTGTTTTTCTTTAATGAAGGAGGGGGTATTTTTTTTTTAACATTTTATCAAGCATTATCATGTCACAGTGTTAATCTGTTCAATACCTCTATGCGCACTTATAATCTGAAAAAGGCTCCAGATCACGGTTGCAAGATCTACATGACTTTGTAATAGTTTTCTCCCCTAAGCCATCAGAACTTCATCATTATGCTCCATTTCATCCCTCCATACCTCCAACACCACAAGACACATCTGGACACAAATGCAGTAGTGCTTTAATATATCAGCATTACCCTGACCCTGTGAAAACACTGGAGGGATTACATATCACTCATGGCTTGGGAACATTTTGGAATACCGTCAGGAGGAACTAGAGGGCATCGCCAGAAAGGGTTCCCTTACTCAGTCTTGGGTCATGGTGGTATGGATATGGATATTCCAAGATGAACATTAACTGCTCAAACATTAATATGTCATTGTGAGCATTTTTGGTATGCTGACTTAAGTATTTAACAGAAGCTGGTGGTATTAGTTTGAAATAACCCAGCGATACAAAAAAAGAGAAACAATTCCAGGCACTTTGATCATTGTGAACACAGTTGTGGATTGTTTATTGGTTTTTTAATATGAGGAAATTTTAAAAAATCAATATTGCATCTTAAAAGTAGCACATCAACAAAAAATACAAAAAAACCAAAGAAATAAACAAAACAAAAAAGACACAAGTCATGTTGTAGGGAAATGAAGTGAACCAAAAGTACTGATATGTTTTTCCTTTTAACTGCTCAACGGTGGAACAACAAACCTGTCAGAGCTCAGCTTCAAAGCAGCCTCAGTGAACACGCCATGCCTTAGTGCATACTGTATGTCTATAAATGGATCTCTGCATTCCATCTTAAGACTGCTTCAAATGGGGTCTCCTTGAGTTATCTTTGCATAGAGCTTGCACTATCATTTAGTTCTACTTAAGACAATTTCAGTAATGCACCAAGTCTAATTACGTACATTTCACTGTTTGGGAGAGCTGCAGCTGATGTTCACACAATGTTGAGGAAAACAAAGATAATGAAGATAGAAATGATGATAACTAAAAATGAAACAATACTGAGAATATAGAAACATCTATGCAATTTAATGACTGTAATTTCCAATGCATACTTAGCATTCTCAAAGCAGAATTGAATACATGTTTCAATTAAACAGCAATGAAAGATAAAGGTGAAAGGAAGTCATTGCAACAGCTAATTGTACAAAGGAGAGCATGCACTATCTCTTTGCAGGAGCTAGAAGAAAATGTGAGGATGGTGATAAAAACTTGTTTACTCATTTTGTAGAATTTACATTTAATTCCTTCACTGCCTACATAGTTTTCTTTTTTTGGAAACCTTTGACCAAGCACCACTCATTAGGAAGACATGACATACCACCATATCATGGAGTTCCTGCTTGACCTCATCATATTGCCGCTGTTGTTTGTGAACCTCCATGGACAAGTTGCAAAAAAACATCATCATTATTATTATTTTTTTTATGATTGAGAAACTTGGTACGGTGCTATTATTTATGGTGTGATACATAATCCCAGTGTTTTCTAGGTGTGTCATGGGCTTTCCTACTTGGTAGATGTGCCTCGAACACCTCTAGAAGAAAACATCTATTAGACATCCTGACTTACTCAGTATTTTTCATCCTGAGGTGTCCAAACCACCATAGCTGGTTCCACCACATAGCTGAAGGTAGTGCTAGTAGGTTGTCTTACTTGTACAGTAGAAGTGAACACAAGACTGCATTCTAAAAACATGAGTAACTCTCTAACAAGAGTTAAAATACGTTGAAGGTAATTAAGCTAATACCTCCCAGTGGCCCCATTGGACACTTATGGAGGGATGGCTTCTTTAAGCACTGGGGCTTTGGACTTTAAACTCTCTATTGATCATTTATAGATGCCACCAGCTACCAGGTCCAGAAATGCTCAACAGAAATGGTAACACTGCAGCCAGCCTGTCAATATAGGCCCCATAAATGTTGACTCAGGGCTGATGGTGTCCCTGGTGTCCAAGTCAGTTCTGGCTGAGTTTCAGTTGGGGTCCAAGTGAGTGAGACCAATGTAGGTCTTGTATGTTTGCCCATATGTATATCTAAGTGGGATCAAAGTGGACTTTAAATTAAGCCAATTTAGCTAGCCCACATGGGCGGTGCATGTAAATGTTGTCGGAGCCCCAACCCCCAACAACCTCCACAAAGAGCTGTGTGCTACTCTATGTCATGTCACCTCCACCTGTGCCAGCTGAGCACAACCTGTGTAAGCAGCTGTTCACCAAGCCGCCTCGTTGAAACCCCATTTCTTTGTTTTTTTAAAAAATGTATTATTTTTTATTTTACTCTTTTTTACTCATGTACTTGTTTTCTGGTGTGTTTAAAAAGCAGTTTGGTTTACCTGTGGGTTGTTGTAAAGTGCTGTATGAATAAAGAATATTTACATTTTATATGTGAGGCCCATGTTATTGAAACCATGTGGGACCTGCAAAATGTGCCCAGTTCAAACCCATGCCTACTGAGTTCCCATGTAGCCTGCATTTAATCCATGTGGGGGCCACATGGACATGGTGAGTGGGACCTTACAGAGGGCGGTGATAATTAAGTTTCTCAATTACAAAGACAAAGTAATGATGTTTTTTACAACTTCAGAGGTTCACAAGTAACAGTGGCACTATGACGAGGTCAAGCAGGAACTCTGATCTGTGAGTTCTGCTACAGGATTACCTTGGAGGTGGAGAAGATACTCATACTCATGCATATCTTTCATTGACTGTCCAATTTAACCTGGATATCAACCGGTTTGCCAGCTACAAGCACTTTAATGTGAAAGAGGTGGAATTGTTAATTACAAATGAACCATCAGAACCACAAATAAAAACAAATACAAAAGTAATAGGATGAATTATCATGACTCAACCACAGAGTGAGTGTTTTTTTGCTTTTTAATTAGTTAATTCTGAATATGTCACATAAAGAAACTTGCAAGTAATGTCAGACTGTTTCTGCTACTGTAGCAAAGAGTGGAAAAGTAGTTAATGACTGATGAGGTCTGTCTGACCCAAATGTTGCATTAATAATCATGGGAGCCAATTAGTGTGTGGATTATTTTTCCAATAAAAAGACACGCTTTTGTTTTTAATGATCATCACACCGTTATCTCGTGTTATTGTGAGCTGCAGTGCTAGAAAATAAAATGATCCTCACTGTCAGCTGTCACTGCAGGTGTAAAATAAAAACGGATAATTAAATGCTGTGCTTGTGAACAATCTCTTTGTTTGTTAGAAACTCTGTTTTAACCCTTACATACTGTTCAGGGTCTAATTGAACCATAGATGTACACACACAAAACAGCAGTTACACCTTATATAAATCAATCTGTCACACCATTAGCACTACTTTGTAAACATATATTCAAGAGATTTGAATATATAATATATATACGATTTTCACAGAGATTATATATTTTTTGTCATTTAGTTTTTATTGATATCAAAATACATAATTTCACCCACAAATTACATCCCGTATAAACTAGACATACAAAGCAGTGCAACTCCATGCAGGAGTATAACAGACATGGTTTTATGACATCTATAAAAGACAGTAAAAAAAAAATCCAGAGTTCTTTCTCCTTCATTTCACTCCCTTCTAACCTAGTCATTTTTATCCTGATGGAGGATATTGAAAAACCTGCAAACTTATGAACAAATGAACAATTTAAATCCTGCAGCAAGAACCAAAGGCTTCATAGAACTCATTGAATATTATAACTTAATGAAGTCTAATTTCAGTATGATCAATATGAAAACATCAACCCATTTTTTCATACTGAAGTGAAAAAGATACATTTACTTTTTTCCTTCAAAATGAACATGGGAATGATTTTTATTCCAGCCTCCACTAGGGCCAGGACTGCTGTCAGAGTAATTTCAAGGGTTAAAAGTAGTGCTACATTGGAGGAGCTTCTCTTTCAGATGTGGTTATCTTGAGAGTGGGAAGCCTTCATCTTCAAGTAAACAAGTGCACTGGGGCTAACTTTTTTCCTTCAAGATGAACATCCATGAGGGGCAGGACTTAAGGTGTCAGGCTAATCTTTGGGGTCAACAGTAGTTCTACATTTGAAGGCCCCTCCATTTGAGGAGAGGTCTTCAAATCTCCTTCAGATGTAAAACTAGTGTTGGGGTTATTTAGAGGTGGGTAGCCTTCATCTTGAAGTGAAAAAGTGCACTGGAGTTGAGTTGTGCACTTGTGCTTGAGTCTGTGTTACAACAGCGTGGTACTGAGGTGATTAAAAGATTGTATATGTGGGTGGCATTTTTTTCATTATTACTGAGTAGCAGTGGAGCAGGAGTGAGTGAAATATTTCATGTTACTGATGTTAGAGGGGATCTGTTTCTGATTTTGATATTTACTCTCCAATATATTCAAGTTTAGATTATTCCTTAGTTTTGTCAGCACTTATTTATAAAATTGAAGATTGCCACAATGACAGTATTGTAATTTTGAACCATACACCAGTAAAAATAACTTATTAAGATACTAAACCAGTTTATAGCCCACATAGGTGGCAGTTAAGATGTCTTCAGGGCCCTGCATTCAAAGCTTTTATTAGTGATTAAATTGATGTATTCTTTCAGATCAACTCCTCTCAGACCTCAGCATGTACAAGATGAGAGACTTTTATGACTTTCTGGAGGGGACAGCAGATGAGGTATACTAGCACCAAAATCAAAATGTTCACAACAAAAAGATGGAATTGCTCTATTCAAAAATTAATTCCCTAGAGAGAGATGTCTTTTTCAATAAATCCAATCATTCACATCAAAAACTACTCTTGCGTAGAAGCCAATACAATGAATTAAATGCTGGAAGAGCTGCGGACAGTGTGATGAAACTCAAACAAAAAAAAATTTACGACCGTGGCAAAAAAGCCTGGCAGACCTCTAAGCTTGGCACGTCAAGCAAATTCTGTCAGATAGAGGCATTAACTCTGTAGGAGATCCTAATAGTGATGTGATTGTAAATCCCTGTAAGATATATGACACCTTCAAACAATTCTATTAAACCATGTTTCACACTGAGCATTCCAGTAACAACAAAGCTTGCATTTTTAATAATTGGTTTTATGGTTGAAACTTGATGCTCATTTGACATTAAACTAAATTTCAGAGGCAATTTATGATTTGAAGACCAACGACACAAAAGTTAAAATATAGACTCCAAGATATTATTTATGGAGTCACTTGAGAATATTCTGGTAGCTCCAACATTAAAAGGAGCTCTGATCTCTAATTTTGAAAAAAAGGGGATAAACCAAGTAATAAGTGAATGCGTTTACATGAACTTTAGTATCCCAATTTTGATCAGGGTTTTTAAGTAGCCCGATTTTGTGTTTGATTATATAAACACTATATCCCGATTTCAGAAATCAGGATAAGCCAGTATCCTGAATTTGAGTAAGCCGACTTTGCTGCCTGGAGAACTCAGGATACTGGTGCATGTATACATCTAACACTGATATCTGAAAGCTGCCCACCATCTGTGCAGGCGTGTCTTCAGCCAGACGTTACCATGGATATGCTAAAAACAAATGCACAGTGACAACAAGAGCCTATTTCATTGCTGACAATGAGGTAGATAAGCCATAGCTGCAGCGTGATGTTAGCATTTAATAACGCTACGGTTGCTATCGCCCAAAGAGGTCTCATATCTGATTTGAACAGATTTCCAATTTATCACACTTCTTGATGTAAACAATAAATGCTGAACACGCATGCGCACATATGATGCAGCGATCAGAAATCAAGGTACTTTTATTTATCATGTATACGGGATACTGAATAACCAGATTTCTCAAAGTTCATATAAACACCATATCCCAAATTTGATCAAAATCAGGATACTAAAGTCCATGTAAACGCACTCAATGTCGGTTACATCACTGTACTTTTCTCTTAAATTCCAAAACTAAAATCTTATGCATTTGTTATCATTCCTAAAAACACGCTTGCAAACTGCTTGCACTTTTACTTGCTTTTTTTTAGTTGAACTAACTAATGCTCCTTTAGTAGAGTTCACTTATCCATGAGTTAAAGCAACTGCAAAATGCAGTAGTCAGTTAGCCTGGGCATATCCATTCTTCTTTGCAGGTGATTTCATTTCGCTCTGCAAGTCAGTCTGGAAACCACAGACCCAATTTTCCACTGAACGAGGGAACCAATCACAGAACGGCGGAGGGGGCAGTAAGACGATGACAACACATATCAAGCTAAAAGCACGTCTGTTGAGTGTGCATAAATACTTCTGTTCTCATATTTATCTTCAGAAATGGCAATGGTTGCTGCATGACATTATTTCTCTGTCCTATTGTTTTTTCCCTCATCGTATTTTGGTGGCTCTACATACGTCATCAGGTATGTTTGATACTACATGCAGATGCACTTGATACACATCCGTAGCCCCCAATAAACAGCTTTGTGCTTTCGTAAACCACGCTTCAAATACGATAAAACGAATCTCAATCTACATTGAGATGAAGTCTAGTGTTAGCCAGGCTAGTAGTCAGTGGGAGTTGTTGAGAGTGAGTGAAGGTGTGTGGTGACTTGGCTCATAAATACAGATACAACTCAGGTTTTTATTCATATAAAATAGTTTGACAGAGTACAATAGTTACCTGGGCTGTGCCCTCACCCCTCCCCGCTGTTCCGTGGTCTATTACCACTTCTATATATGTATTTCACAAATATCATAAATCTTAAGAAACCAACAATCTATCCCTTTGTTGTTTTTAAAAACTATAATTCATGTATAGTATAAGGTAAAGTAAGTACTTGAAAAAAAGTCTTAGTCTTAAGTGGTGAAATTAATTTTAAACCAGGGAGAGCTGACTTGTAGATATAATGAATACTGGTGAAGTTATGATGAAGTTTAAAGAACCCTAAACCAGATTTGATATTTCTAAAACCTCTTTAAATTTTCTTACATGAAGGAATTTTGTCACTACAACCCAAAATCAAATAGGAACTGTTCCCCTTATGTCGACTCTGGAGATTCCTAGTTGTTATCATGGTAGAGGACAAACCTCTTTCTGAATCTACTGAATCCCCTATGGACTGACTGGATGCTTAGAAGGAGGATATACATGGAGATAGTGGGGTAGTGTATGTTTGAAAGCTCATACTCAAACATTCAACAAAAAGATTAAAACATTATTGTCACAATATACAGTCAAATTATATAGATTTAACAACATTCCATATACAGAAATGGATGCTGTTTTGAGCTTTGTATGAGGTATGCATACATTTACCTTTACAACCTAATACTAGGAACTTACCCAGTTTTAATTAACATTGTATTTTCTCCATGCTAAATGTATTATAACTTTATGATGGGAAATATAAGGAGACTGTGTTTTGGCCAGTGGCTCTGTGAGATGTCTCCCTGCATCTCAATGGAGCAAATCAGTTAGAAGGAGGTATTTGATTTTATTTGGGATCCTTTTATTCACTTTATGGAATATGAACAGATTTCTGTAGCTTTACAAGAGGCTGGGGAAAGGAGTAATGTTTGATTGATGAATGGATGGTTGTGAGCAGGGAGGAAAAGTAACCTTTTACTTTCTCTTTATATTTACTTTTTCAAGCTTTTGTTTTCTCTTTTCTTCTGTCATAAGCATTTCATTTGTGTATGTTGTCAGTTTTTCTCTTCTAAGTATTGAAAATCAGTAAAGGTGGTGTTTAAAGAGTGTTTTAATTAGCCTGAATAATTTTTAATTAGCCTGTCTGCAACACAGGAAGCAGTGTAGAAGTGTTGTTTACCACAGTGTGAGATGTGAATAACTAATCTCAGCTCGCACCGTACAACAACAGTTTGTGTTGAATGAATGTGTAAGTTACTTCAAGCTTCAGAATGTTCCTTTCAAGTAACTTATGTATCACTGCTTTTAAATATAATGCCTATTTTTTCTATGTGACATTTGTAGTTCTCAGCAATAATAGAATAATAGAAGTGTTGAAATGTACTGACATCCGAACTGCAACACCATAGTTTCAATGTCTATATATCTAGACATTATATCACAAACATGAAGTGTCACCATTGCACTGCTCACACTGAAGTAGGAAGTCTCTCTGGCAATGAGAGACTCCTGTTTACTTTCTGTGATATGAGTGCAAACCAGGACACCTACATGTTTTTTTTTTTTACCTTCTTCCAAAAGGAGATTTGATGATGTTATTTTCTTTTATTTCTTGTCAGTTTATCTCCTGACAGTTTGGAGGTTTGTTTGTCAGAGTGGGTTCGACTCATTTAGGGAACTCGGTTTCATCTAGAGGGGCTTACTACACTTGCAGCGGTGACAGCAGGGGTTTAACTGGCAGAATAATCAATATAATCAGTTTAAAATGATCCGTCCTGTGTGAGGAGTGCATGTGTCTGACACAGAAATAGACTCAACCAGACACGCTTTGTCAAAAAGAAATCTTAAATATTCATTATTTTTCACAATTAAACACATGCTGCTTAACTTTATTCTGTCTAAACTAAAGATTAAATGTACAAAGAAACAATACGAAACATTCTACTATTGATCAAACTCTACCGTATAGAAAGACAGAGATGCTGTCTGAGGTAAGCAGTGTCTCTCAAGTGTTAAAATTTTCATTTAAGTTGCAGATGACCTCATCACACATGCCCACAAACAGATTCACTGATTATAGTGTTAGTAGGCTGGAGAGCAATTTTTACAATTTGATATTGAAAAAAAAAAACACTCTAGGCATGCTAAGGTGGTCTGGTGGTTAGCGCACATGCCACATACACAGAACTCTGCACCTTTGCATCCGATCCCGGTTTGAATCTTGGCTGGAACGATCCTTTGCTGTATGTCTTTCAAATAAAGGTGCCTGTGCCACAAAATCTTTAAAAAGAAACACTCTAAACAGATTCAACATCCACTTGTATTCCTTTAGTGTTATCTCATCATGGAGAATCATATCATATCACCACTGGGAGCACCAACTCGTGATTTCTCAAACACTGTAAACTAGCAGATCCTTCAGGCATGTTCATTACACTTGGGCTACGTGGCTTTAAATCAATCCTCATGACCCTTTTGATGAGGATTGCAGTACATTTCCATATGGGTGTGTTGGAAGCTGTGACAGTCATGAGTTCTCATACTCATTTCATCCCTTTTAAAACACAAGACTTTCCTCACCAGGATGCACTGACAGGCCTGGTTTTCCCTAAGTGGAAATATATTATTGGCTAGGATGTACAAAGTTTCAAATATAAACACATCATCTAAAATATGCTGCCAGGAGATAGCAGTGGTGCACCATTGCGCTTCGCACCCTACGGCTGCATGGAAAATAGTGCCCAGAGACTTCAGGATTAATATGTGCTCTGAATTGCCTCCTCGTTCATCTTTCACTCATCCTACAAGCAACACTATCTATAATAACCGTGTCAACACTGTCAATGAAGAACAAAACATAAAACAGTATTTTTAAGTTTCATTTACTGTATTCTGCGTGGGTTGTTTTTTTACCTTACATGTACCTGATGGAGCAGAATGCTTGTTGCTGTTCACATTCTTTCAGTGCAAATGATTTCCTGCTTTATAATTTGTTCTAAATGGTTATCCTTCACTGAATTTAATATATTCTACATCTGTGTTCTAACTGATCATTAGTTAAAGACCAACAAGCAGCTGTCTGTAGTCATTACAACTTTCAGCTTTTCAAAGTGACGCAGCAGCTGACATCATGTTAGTGCTGCAGAAATCAGAGACTAATAATAAAGATGTACAAGTAGTCTAACACTGTTGATTCCATCTAATGTTTGAGGTCAGCCAAGAAACATCCAGAGCAGAAGTCCACCTCCCTGACTTCCAATCATGCCCTGCCAGACTGAGGCTGACCTCTCACTGTAATAACTAGTTAGTATGAAATGGTTACTCATACACCAGATGTCCAATTAAAAAATCAAAGTGTTTCCTCATCTTTTAGCATGCTGACCAACTGCAGACTTGTTCAAGACATACACATGCACATACCCTGGAACACACAATATTCCAGAAGGACCTTGGTACTGTCAGAATTGATTTGAATATCATTTTATTAGTTTATAATGTTCTTAATGGTCTTAGTCCTACATATTAATCAGATTTACTTTTACCCTATGAACCTTCTAGAACCCTCAGATTTTCTGGTAGTTGCCTTTTGATTATCCCCAAAGTCTAGACAAAAACCCATAGGGATGCATCATTTTACTACTATGGTTCTCATTTCTGGAACAGCCTCTCTGAAGATGTGGGGACAGCAGAGTAGCCTGGTTAACATCCACTTTCACATTGTTGCACTTTGTGGGCAGCGTCTCCACTCTCCACGGGGAATTTTTTTTTTGCATCGTGGTAGGCAGGATATTTTCAGCTTCAACCAATCATGTAGCTTGGTTGTGACGTCCGTGTGAAGTAGACCAATAACGTCTTTCTCCTCGATAAAATTTCTTCTTGTTCTGGCTTTAACTCTTCAGTTTCAGGAATCGTTAGAAATGAAAAACATATAGCTTCTCTTAAATCATCTCATCAGCTGCATGATGCTGCTCCAACTACACCAGAAACTCAAACTGGAACGTTTGAGCTCAACATCACCGTATTCAGCCCTCCGTCTGTTCTCTGATTGGCCC
Source organism: Rastrelliger brachysoma (assembly GCA_024605115.1). Lineage (NCBI taxonomy): Eukaryota > Metazoa > Chordata > Actinopteri > Scombriformes > Scombridae > Rastrelliger > Rastrelliger brachysoma. Next base: position 13,358 of record JANJYP010067913.1, read on the forward strand.
GAGCCAGAGAAAACCAAAGTCTACTGAGAGTTTCCTGACTGTAAGGTAGCTTAAAATAATAAAGCGGACCACCAGTAGGCGCTATCCTGTCTAGGCAGCAGAGTGTAGATAGTTTTAAAAGCAAACTTAAGACCTACCTTTTGAACTTTATCTATTTATATCTTATTTTATATTTTAGCCTGTTTTACTACTTGGACTATCCTTTTTATTCCATTTTATAAAAGAACAAGGGAAAGCAGCAGGTAGAAAGGGGCCAGGAGCCAGGGGCCAGGGACCAGGTCAGGGTAAAAACGTAGCACTATCGAGAGTGCTCTGGGATGCCCGACACTTGGGGATTGTGTATGTTATAAATATTAAATACCTTAAAATTTAAAACAAAATGAATTTAAATGCTATTAAAAAGATTAAAATAGTAATATTGATAATGAAAGGGAATGGGGGACCACAAGTGCAGGTTAGATGGCAGGAGCTGCCAATTTATTAAAATTATTTGAGTATTTTAAGATTCTTCCCCTAGTTGTTAAAAAAGTAAAGCCTGTGATATTACCATTTAAAACGAATACACTAATATAGTATACATATTATTACCATGAATAAAAAGTTCATCTTACAGGTACACACAAACACAAAGACTTGAATATCTATTGTTACAATGCAATAAAATAGAGTCTAGGGGAAAAAAAAAACAAAGGAAAACTCAACAGGTGACAATAGGTAAAGTGAGGTAAGGAAAAGTGAGACGAACCAGGCAGATTAGTGGCCCTCAAAAGAAAGAAAAACAAAACCACTCTTCCTAAATAATCCAACAGGAGACTATAAAAAACACAGAAAAAGAAATACACAACCAAGGATCCCGTGACATTATGGATTCAAATTTTGGTGTAGAGACTATTTATAAAAAGATATTTGAGCTGGATTAAAAATGTCCCCTTCCATGTTGTGAAGGGTCAGAATATTTTCTNGGACTATAAAAAACACAGAAAAAGAAATACGCAACCAAGGATCCCGTGACATTATGGATTCAAATTTTGGTGTAGAGACTATTTATAAAAAGATATTTGAGCTGGATTACAAAATGTCCCCTTCCATGTTGTGAAGGGTCAGAATATTTTCTTTCCTTGCCTGACACATTTTTGAGTCATCTTGCTGTTAGGCTTTATGTGTCGTGGCTGAGGTCTGGCTTCATTTCCGTGTCAGTTCTCATGTTCCTCCTCTTGATCTGACAACATGATCCAGTCTTCTCTCAGAAGCGTGGCTGAGTGCTTGATAGTAAAATATGGATCTGTGAAGGACTGTTGCCTTCTACCCATACCTTCACCACCTGCACTGTTAGGTGAATAAATTATCATCATCATCATCATCATCTTCATTGTAGCAGGAGCACAGGATCGGAGCTTTATATTTCACTATACCTATATCATATCCATTTTTATACTTTTTTCAATTAATTAACTTCATATAAAATGTTTTAACCTCTCATCCGCTTTCTCATCATATCATATTGTATTTAATCATATTGTATTGTATAGTATTGTGGAGGGTGTGTGGAGTGTATGAAAGGGGGAGACGAGAGACGAAGGTGTGTCGAGTCAGCGTTTACTCCACACTCCACAACTTACAATCAGTACAGTCAATAACGTGTTTCCTGTTACTACTGTATATAACCCGGAACCATAACCCTGTAAACATCTACAGTATCTTAAAGGTGCAGTCTCCTGGTGAAGGTCTTTCCAGTAGTCATTATAGTTCCCACAGTATCATATATTGTACCATATCATCTATTGTATCATATGCATTGCATTGTATTCAATCAATCAAACTTTATTTGTATACATTTTTCATACAACACAATGTACACAAATGGCTTCACATATTCAGAACAAACAAACAAAAGCGTTAAGCATCGGAACTCATTAAAAATAGATACTTGGGAACTCATAACTTTGTGTTGTGAAAGCACCAGAGGTCAGATTAACATTTAAGAATACATACAAATAAATGAATAAATAGAAACAAAATTTTAAAAAGAACTAATAAAAAATGAAGAACATATAAGAGGTAAGAACACTATAGAATAAAATGCTTCAAACTGGGGATGTTACAATTTTTGTGTTGTACCATATTGTATCATATTGTAGTGTATTACATTATATTGTATTGTATTAATAATAATGAAACAAACATGAGGGGGGTAAGGGGTAGGGGATGCCATAGGCTTGAGAAAAAAGGTAGGAGGATCGGAGGGCATGGGAGGAGTGATTGGGAGTAAGGAGAGAGGACAGGTAGGATGGGGCCAGGTTACGGAGAGCTTTGAAGGTCAGTAGAAGTATTTTGAAGGTGATTCAATTTTAAGAGGAGTATCCATTTATTTATTAATTAATTCTATGTATCAATCAGTTTGTTCACTTATTCCTTGATTTATGTTCATGTTAATTGTTTATCTACCTGTCTTTAGTATTTATATTGTGTTTCATATGTTAGAATAATAAGCTTTGCTGAGGTGTTTGATAAACCTCTAACTCCTATAAAATGGTGCAGTTTGCCTATTATTTTATTTCAAAGCATAGAGCTATTCCCCCACAAGTCCTGAACTATGAAGATGCTACTTGTAAAGTGTTTATTTCATGAAAAGTGAGAATATATTTCCTGCTCATTATTTTGTGTCTGCTGGTAGAGCAGGGTGCTGTGAAAACGACGGCCAGGCGAGCACAGCAGACACTGGAGTCAGTGAGGAAATGTCTGTCCTCACATCTTATTGTTTCTAATTCCATACATGTTGGCACTTATAGCTGATACTGTGAGTGAGATGACTCACACATGATGTTATGTATGGGTTTAAATGAACCAACGCTGACTGCTGATAGGATGTAAGGTGCAAACAGTGGTGTCCAGTGTTAAAAGTCAGACGCCATGTGCAGCTATACAAGAACGTCAGACTTTATTCACCTTTCAGAGATCATTATTCACAAGGTCACAAGAAGTTGCTCATCAGGAACGTGTAAACAGGTTGCTTTAAGTGTTGCTTCATGGTGACAAGAGAGAAAAGCCAGAAAAGTGCGTACAAGATGTTGGTGTGGTTTGTGTCACTAGCATCATTTTGACCCAATTATCTATCTATGATCCTTCATTTCCACTCATTTCTGGTGGAGATTTGATTGAGTGCAGTTTTGTTTTCCAAAGTCAAGGAAGCTTCATTTGACATAAAATCTATGGAGTTGATTTTATTATCTCAGCATATGTGGACATACAGTACCTTTAAAAAAATATTCACTTCCTTGGATGCTTTTTCATGGTGAATAAAATGTGTCTTCTTTATTAAAAAGAGTTTACAGAAAAACTTTCTCTAATGTCAAAGTGAAAACAGATTTCTACAAAGTAAAATTAATTAAAATAATATAAAATGAGTGATTGCATATTATTCACCCCTTTAACTGAGTTTATTCAACAGAGGTCCAGCCAATTGATGCTAACAGTCTCACAAATTGTGAAATGAAGTGCAGTGAATGTGTCTTAAGTGTCTGTATGAAGACACCTGTCTCTCAAAGGTCCAGTCACTGGTTCATCAGTATTACTGTCACAAATACACCATGAAGACTACAGAACAATCAAAGAATACTCCAAAACAAAAGGGGTTATTCAAAACTTTACATGAGGAGATAGATACATAAAAATCACTGAACATCCCCTAGAGTTCACTTAATCATTTAGGAATGGCATTTGTGTTGTTGCATTTGTGTGGCAAAGTGCTTTTTTAGTCTTTGCGACCACTCAAAGTGCTTTACACTACATCATATTCACGCACTGGTGAGAGGTGGCTACCCCAACCTACTCACCAGTAGG
>JANJYP010067924.1:0-34873 GCA_024605115.1 Rastrelliger brachysoma
TCGCGATAACGATAATTTTTCGATATATCGTGCAGCCCTACATGGCATGTACTTTAACCACCGGGCTATCCTAGCACACCATTTTTGGATTTACTTTAAGTCAAAAAGTCATTAACCTTGTCTGAACCATTATTACTTATTTTTATGTGGCCAAACATTATTGAACTGTACAATTATATTTGGGCTGAACAATACACATTCATACCAATGAAATATTTTCATTGGAAAGGTAGAGGGAGGGGGCAGAGAGCCCTTTTTCCTCCTCCTCCTCTCCTCCCTCCTGCTTCGAAGAAGTGTGTGTGTGAACTCTCTGTGAACTTGTGTGACTTTAATTGCTCTGGAGGAGTTGCATCATTTTTGCCCAGTTTAGTACATTAATCTAATTTTGTTTTTACTTTTATTTGGGCATACAAAGATGATAATCCTGAAAATGTTGGGACATGCTGGACGTGTTGGAGCCTTTAGCAACATTTTTTTTTTTTTTAAATATCCGAAATGGTCCCACACTGAAGACTGGTGGATATAATTGAGTGACACTCCGGGTAAGCCGAATATGTATGACATGCTGAGCACACAGTATGACCACACTCCATGCACTCTCTCACACACACACACACACACACACACACACACACACACACACACACACACACACACACACACACACACGCACACGCAGACGCAGACACAGACACAGGATGTGACTCCTATTGTGACTGGTGAGAGATGATTTTCCGCTAATCCAATCTTGTGAGATACTGTAAATCAGGGGTGTCAAACTCATTCCAGTCAGGGGGCCAAATACAGTTTAATCTGATCTCAAACGGGCTGAGCCAGTAAACTAATTGCAAAATTACATAGAATTAACAATAAATCCATAGGTGGTGGGTGGTCCTGAGGTTTGGGGAAGCTACCTGACTTTTTTTGATCAATACAAGAAACTGCTGATCATTAAATATATAATTAACTTCAGGCTATGCAATAGTCTCAGAAAGAATAAATAATAACCATAACAGGGCATGTGCTTCTGTGCTGTAGCTAGTACTTTATATTTTCGATGCTTTACTTGAGTAAAGAAGTTGAATCAGTACTTCTACTGTTACCAGAATTTATTTTTATAAGTATCTCTACTTCTAGTTAAGTAATTTTAACACCACTGTCAAAATTGCTCACATAGTCCTGTTAGTGCTTTGCAACAGCATCCAAACCTGGCAAATATATGTATTTATTTATTAAGGTATTTTTAATAGGGCTGTCAAAAGATTTTTTTTGATCGCGATTAATCTCGGAAATTCCATAGTTAATTGCGATTAATCTCGTTTTGAATTGCATGTTTAAAATTGTGTTATTTTACATTTCAAGGCAGATTTAAACCCATAATGTAAAACCTTTCTGACTAGAGTGTCTTAATTGAGAATCAAATGAACACAAAGAAAGAATTTCCTTCTTGAAGACCCACTTGTCTTCTTCCCCCAGTACTCGGAGATGAGGCTCACTGAGCTGGTATCTCCATAGACTTGACTGGGACTGAGCTCTACCTCGGCTGTGCCTCTGGGTGTTTAGTGTGAAGGTGTAATTCCAACTCGATGTGCTTCACACAGGTTGCATTTTACTTTTAGCTTGTCAAGTGAACCACTGAGAAGTTTTTTTTAAGTTAATTAAGCCGCTCATAAGTCCAGTAACACTCATCCCCGTGGTTTGTTTAGGCTACCACAGGCAGTTAGTGTAACACTGCTATCAGAGCTGGCTACGGGTCAATAGAAGGGACAAAAGGCTTGGAAAATCATATTATTTGCTATTATGATTTGCATTGATGTCATTGCGATTAACGCAATAACGCTGACAGCCCTAATTTTTAATGTAACTTCAAATCAAAACAAGATGTCACCATAATTACACCTTTCTCCTACACATGGCATGTGTTTAAGGACTTTAAGGGTGTGTGTGTGTGTGTGTGTGTGTGTGTGTGTGTGTGTGTGTGTGTGTGTGTGTGTGTGTGTGTGTGTGTGTGTGTGTGTGTGTGTCAGAAGACACATATTTGTATAGATCTCAAAGGAAATGTTCTTTGGGATTTTTTAGGCTTGTTGCTTTGATGTTGCTAGAAGTGTTCAGTGTCACATGATACCAAAATCTCTGTTTACTTCATACATTTTTTATGAGTTACCACCTTTAAAAAAAAAAAAAAAAAAAAAAAGCTTTCCTAACCGGACCTGCTCTCAGGCCTTGGTTAAAAGTAAGAGGCAGGTAAAAGGGACAGCTGTGTATTCATTTAGACTTTATGGTGCTTACTCTTTGACTTTCTGTTTTCTTTGTAGTACAACATGCGGAGATGTGAACCATCTCTGTCATGGAGCTGTTCGGGAATGGGCCATGCTCTGTGTCTCATAAATATGAATGGTGACATATGAAATATTGACCGTCACAATAGTTGAAGATGAAGTTTGAGGGGAAGGGCAGGATAACAACCATATCATGTTTTTTTTTTTGTTCAGTTGTTGGACAAAGTCCTTTAACCTAAAATGTCTGACTGATTCAATGAGTGATGAAGTTACACCCCTAGTGCACTGGTCCAGTGTTGAAGTATCCACTTTGGCCATTGCTCTTTTTTTAAAGTGAATTGGTGGAAAGAACTCACATTCATAGGGGGCAGAGAGTAAGCGCAGTCCTGAAATACATTTTAAAAACACTTATTTGCCAATCGAAGCTTCTCAGTTGGAGGCTCCAACACTGACATGGTACACAGGTGGCTGAATATCATACAGCATCGACTGGTGCCTACCTGGTGATGTTCGTCAGTAAGAATGGGAGCACAGCAGAAAACTCTTGTGTTTCAATAAACTTCACAGTGCCTGACTTCATTCTTTTAAGCAGTATTATTTTAGATATTAAATACACTGAATGCAGAACAGAACAACAGTAAGTCAGGCAGTTACATTTGGGGTGGGGGATCGTATAACATAAGTCACTATCGTCCGGTATTAAAAGGTCCATAAAAATACACAAAAAACTTTGTAATATTCCTCCATACTGCTACTGCCCTAAACCATCACTATACCAGAGCCCATCTCCCGTGTTCATGCACTACAGGAGCCGCGCAATCAGAACTCGCAGCAGATATACACCAGACATTTTTTCTTTTCAAGCACAGTTTAGGCTATTAAAATGTACTAAATGATGATGTTTTGAGTAAACTCTAGACGTTACCTCTTCAGGACACTTGGATTGCCGTGGAGGATTACTGTGGATGAGCAGTTTGGAGGAATATTACAACGTTTTTATGTACTTTTATGGACCTTTTCGTACCAGGTGCTAGTGACTCTGAATATGATTCGATTCAGTATGATTCAATGGGATATAATAGTTCCTTGTTAAAAGTAAGCATTAATTATACTTCATAAATTAACTTAAGTTAATCCCATTAATGTGGTTTGCTTAATTTTAAATAGATATATTTAAAATACAGTGTACATAGTATCAGTAAGTGAAACAAATATCAAAGTACTGACATTTTCCTGAGTTATCAATGATCATACTGTGTGCCAAAAAAAAGATAATCACAAAATAATCTTAGTAAGGTGAGGCTTATAGTGAAAGGATTTGAATAGAAATGTGTTCTTACTGCTGTCTGATATGACATTTTTACTGACTGGAACACTTGGCCAATAGATCAGAGTTTGTCTTCACTGTCCAGCAGCTGAAAAATGATTTTTTGCCCCTATATTTTTGGTGATTTATTCACTATGTACATAATATATTTAACAGTGAAGTTTAGCTTAGATTTGGTTGTTTTCCTTTAGTCGTGTATGTAATGTTAATATGTTACACAAATACGCAAAATTAAAAAAAAAAAAAAAAATAGCACATATTCGATCAATAAGTTCCTACATATTTTGTAAAGTCAGAGAGTGAGGGATCCATAAAGAGTAGAGAATAGAATTTATGACATTTCAGCAAGTGTGGATGACCTTGATAATAAACTCAATTACGATAAAATGGTTAACAGTTCTGTGGTATCACTCATCCTCCCCTCTGTCCTCCCTCTGGTGCCGCAGGTACTGCTGATAGAGAGGAGGAGCAGGCTGGTGTCATCTTTAAAGAGAAAGGCAGGTATTTTTCATCCTGATCCCTATTTTTCTATCTTTGTGTGTTTAAGTGACTAATGGGGTCAACAATTTTTGAAATTGGTCAAGTATTGAGCGAGAGTGCTTCAGTCAGCTGTTATATAATCTGGTGGGGAAATAGCATCCCATCAGTGTACATCTACTGTACATCCACTAGAAGTGCTTGTTTTTGCCACCTACAGGCTCAGATAGTTATTATAAGTGTCTGACAATGCAATCTAATTCTTTTTTATTTTTTGTTCTACCTTTCGCTTTTATTGCACCCAACTTAAGTCTTGCCTCAAGGGGTAGTATTGTTCTGAGAGAGAGTTTAGATGTTGTTGAAATTAGTCAAATAATCATCCGACTTTTATTTATCTTTTAGATAACACTAAACTAATGGGTGAGGCACATGGATTTTAATCACCGACCTTCACCGAGGTATTTTAGTCATGTGAACTTGACAGGTATGCAGTGGTCATTTTTACAATTTTGTGAATTTTTTGGCTTTGTCAGTGTAAAGTTTCAGCCTTGCAGCACTTAACAATGCCAGAAAGAGGTTGAGTGGGTCAGTTCACCACAATTAATACTAATTTTACTACAAACAAAAATAAGCACAACTGAAATACCTCCATGGGAACAAATCTCAGGCTCTTAATGTCTCTGTGGCATTTTGAAGTATGATATATTTGAAAAATGAAACACAAGTGTCTGTGGTGTCCTATATGTGCAGATATCACAGAAAACCATTAGATATAAATGTATTAAAATGACTGGATCATTCTGTATTACATTTGCTTTTATTTTATTGGCTGCAGAACAGTTTGTTTTTTTGTTATAGCTACATTACAGACTGAATAACATAATTGACTACCTCTCCCTGTCAATAAGGTTATATTTTGTTAGAAAGTGTCAGTGGAGCCTTGAGTTGACTTTATTTTGTTATAGTACAGTCAGGTAGTTGTTTTGAGGTCTTGGCAAGGGTGACTTGGGAATACAACTTCTGAAGATGGGAGTGCACTTAATAAAATAAAACAAAATTGAATAAAGACTGACCTGTTCAATTTAATATATTTATATTCATTTAAATATGGTGATACCTGTACACATTGAGCCCCAAAGGCTGTGTTGTTATTCTGCCCAGTAAAAACATGAATCACATTCAGACAAACTAATAGAGCATCTAAAATTGTTAGATGTAATCTGTGACACCAGCATTTATCTTCCAAAAGGAATACGGAGAGATTAGAGCCAGGGGTAAATCACCAAAGAGCCGTGGATCATTTAATCATGTTCTCCCTTGGATGACGACACTGGACTCAGACTGCTGCGAGATGAGCGACTGCTCTTACCTGGCTAGCTGCTGTTCACATGTTTGGAAAATATTGCAACAGACTTAGAAAAGAGGCATTATAATCATAAACTGACCCTGTACTCGGAATCTATGTGGTTAATTTCTTGCCTTAAAAATATTATATCTAAATAAAATTAGACATTATTAGAGCAAAAATTACAACAGTCTGGCTCAAAATGCCTGCCATGATGCCATTGCCTTTGGATATCCAGTTTGTGTTAGACTGCAAGGCATACTGGGTAATAAAGGTCCAGTTACACTAGCACAAAGTAGAAAAACTGACAGACATTTGAAACTCAAAATCAGTGACTACTGTTCACTTACAAGCCGTGTTTAAGTAAGGCTTAAGCTTATAGCTGAGGAGGATAAATGGACCAGTACTGCAGGAATATGTCAGGTCTCACAATGAGGAGCCCAAGCCCCCAGGATAGCTAATGGATAATTACTAAGTCAACATTGTAACGCTATTGGCCCCAAAAATACTTTTTCCCATAAATCTCTGTTGTGAAAGAGACATTTGTAAATCAGTGGATTTCAAAGGTTCAGAAAATTTGTGCGATTAGATCGTTTTAGATTAGATCGGCTCAGCCAGCTTCATGTGCCACTGAGAAGCTTTTATAGGAATACCCCCTTCGATGCTGTATCCAGTTTTCTTTATACAGCTATGGAGTAACTGACCAGTGACAGTAACTACAGTATAGTAAAAGCACAAGAATATTCACTCTGTTGTAGTCAGTGCTTAGTTCATCATCAGTTAATCATGTGCTAAGTGATAGTTTAGAATAAATAAAAGATATTATATAAAATCCTTTTCATCCTGAAGACATTCTGGAGATCATCTCTGACCCAAACGGATTTTCCACCATCAAGATACTGTTAATTTCAAGCTCTGCCAGCATACTGTATGATTTATTGTGCTGAATTGTTGGGCCACCTAAGCCGATGCCCAAGCCGATGCCCATGTCCATGCATGCATAAGCAGTCTCATTGTTGCCCCACAAGAGACAGTAAAATGTCACTTAAATTGAATGCTATAAACAATAGCTCTCTGTAAATTGAACTAATAGCCTTGTTAACATGTTACTACTGCCTCTAGCAAGTGCATTGATTATGCTAACTATACAGCTGACGGATATGAATTCTCAAACATGTCACAGCCCTACAATTAAAATATCTTCCACAGTCTATCAGAGATAGCATGGAGCGAGGCTGGAAGCCAGCTAGTACTAGTCAGCAGATGTCGAGAGAGTGAAACACTGCTATTATCAAAGTAAACACTTCCTTGCTTGAGAAGGCTTCAAGAGAGAAAGAGAGGAAGAGTGAGATCTTAAGATCTTGTGCATGATCTATAAAAAAAACTGAGTCAATACTACCTGGGGGTGGGGGAGCATACTAACTTGGATTCCCGTGGTATCTTTGTATGACATCATTTTATTTGCACAACGAGTCAGTCTCTTTGAGAGCACAGAAATAAATAAATGTAAGTTTCGAACCGGCATCTACTCCACTGGTCATTTGATCTACAGGGACAGTAACAGACTGATGTGCTTGTGAAGCTGGATTGTTTTTGTATGTTTACAGCATGACTTAGAATTGATCAGCAGGTGGGTGACTGCTGTAGAATTTGGAGCATTAAAGTAGTTGAATAGTTGGAATAGCAGCTTTTTTCTATTGGAGATATAAGTAGCCACAAGTTGCTGAAGAAATGTTTCAGTGTTGTTTATGCTGAGTTCGGTCTCTTGAAACTCTTGGACTGCCTTAGTCTTCTTTCTTTTTTCATTATTTTCTCTATCAGTTAACTGATTATTCATTTCTTAATGAATATTAATTGTGACAAGGAAAATGAGTTGCAGTAAATGCCTATTACAGTTCACTGAAGGCCATATTCAGCTGTCACTATAGTACTTGAGAAAGAGATTTCATAAATGGATGGTGTATGTATAGTAACTGCAGATTTCACTGTGTATTCTTTTTCAGTCATTCTTATCCATCTATTTTCCTGCCATTATCTGCATCCAGTAGCAGGCTCAAGAGGAACTTTATATTCCTTCAGAGCAGCTTGTTGGATGATCGAACACACTTACACATACACATACTGTACAAATACACATCTTTCTGCTGGTGGAATAGACACTTTGCAGGGCCGTTTCTGTAATTTTCCGACTTCGACAAGCCGACATTCACACTCACTTCATGCAGGGTTTGAACTTCTCTTGCCAGCTTTCTTTTTTTTCCCTTTTCCATTCTTCACACAACAATTTATGTCACTTTTTATGTGAGCAACCAAGTGCAACACTTTGACTGCCTTCCAGGAGAGACTGCCTTAAATTATGTGCCGTTATCCCTGTATTGAACCATGAACCACTTCAAACCGATAGGGCTGCCACTTTAAAAGGGCGGTGGGAACACTACTTATCTTCCAGTAAGTCTTTCTGGCAAATGGAACATCTGTGTTACTGGTAACGTAGAGTATAAAAACAATCATGTAACCAGGTTTGCAAGGATGACCACAGATGTTGGACCTAACAATATTGATTAAAAATTTTAGAACCAATCCGTGTTTTCTTATTGATAATGATTAATAATTAATTATCATGAATAATATAAAATTAAAGAATAATTACTTAATTTGGGGCACCACCAGTAAAGTGGAATAACCAAGATCAGGATCAAATTGGAAAAAAAGGTGTACAGTTTGAGCACTGACGATTCTGATCAGCAGCATATCAGCAGTTAGCATGTTGCTATGGCAACACCTATAAACAAAGACTCCTCAGAGTCCAAAACAGGTACACAAGGACATGGTGGTCCAAACACAAGCCTAAACAGTAAATAAAATGCTAACTAGCATTATGCACACATTAATAACTCTTTCTTTCTAAAAACTTTTCACATTAGATACTACTGGACTAGCCAGGCGAGTGCCCACTGGTGGTTCACTTCAATGCAGTTAAGTTTTCTCAAGCCAAAAATCTGGATGGCCAGAGGAAAGGCTGAACATGGTGACATTAGTCTGCTGGTTGTGAATATTGTCACCCTTGGATTGAGGCCTGTTGTCAAATATGAACTTTGAGTGCATTATAGTCCCTTGGATGCAAAGATTTAAGCCACAAAGTCGACAGTGCTCATTACTTGATACTTCCATTTCCATTCCATTTCAAAATATCACATTTTAGAGCTGTAATCATAATACTGTGAACTGTGATATTTTTTGCCATATTTCATACCATCAGAATCTCATACCGGCCCATGCCTAATAGGGGCTGTGACCAGTCGATGCCGGGGGACAATGACTTGGATCAAGATCAGTGTATGTAACTGAATACTTCTGATTCCTGATTATTTGAAAATGTGTATTACAACCACCAGAAAATAATGCAAAGCAAACTTGCATGTGTAACACACACATGGAAATAAATACAGTGTGAATGTAAACAGAACTGAAAATAATAAATGTAGTTCAAAGAGAGCTGTGTTATAAATCAAGAGGATTTGGCCTGTATCCCCAAACGTTGCTCGCAGCTGGCAGATTTAAGAATGACACCTACAAATAATGGCTGTGCATCAATCAACAAGAATAAATAGAGCCTTCCATTAACACTTAGATGGTTGATGAAAGTATATGTGCATTATATAGTTACAGTATAATAACTTGACATTGTTAAGTGTCCAGGCCGAACTCAGAATCTTGCACCTAGCAGTGTTGCTATAGCGGCTGTTTGAAAGACATCATGTCCCACCTGGATGGCTCATAGAAGGGGGCAGCGTTTGTTCCTGTAGGTTGCGACCCCTAATGCACATATTGCTCCTCACATTAATCCACACATTGGCTGACAAGTTTTCAGTTGTTTCAATCAGGCTCATTTTATTGCCTCAAGTGGATCGACTCAAGCAGTTGTAAATACAATATGTCAGCACTGTTTTTGTCTCCTAGTATTTTAGATCTTATGATAAATTATGATGTTCACAAAGAAATAGGAAAGACATAAAGTGGGAATATTAAGTGCTACTTTGGACTTGTAATAATAAGATTATGTTATTACAACCACAGCTTTAGATATAACTTCATTTGTAAGCATGAAATGACAACACAAATCAAACTCTTGCAGTGACCATGCTGTGACTACTTATACGTGGATGACACATTTTTTCTCATTAATGCACTCGAAATATTCCTATTCCTATTAAATACAGACTACTAGAGTATTAAACTTAGGTGAAAAGGCACAAAAAACACTTCTAGTTCAAGGCAATTTGCAAGATGTGTCACAACAATAACTTACTGATGGTAGTACCAGTAATGTCCAGTTATCTAATGATTTAATTTGATTTTGGTTTCTTGTGTTAATTAAATAAACTTCTAAGCATTTTACAGACAGCATAGATTAAATACAAATAAGAAGTCTGGCAGTTTCCTTATTTCAACCTATAAACAGTTCAAATCATACCCATCACACCTCATTCACCATACTGTGTACCTTCCGACCCTCCCACATGTTCTAGAGCGTAGAAAATGCACTTCCTTGAGTGACTGAAGACAGAAAGAAAAAAGTGGAGATAAAGAGTAGTATTGATCAGATTAAGTGTCTGTTGAAGTTAAACTTGATGTCAGAGAGAAAGTTTTGTGAAATCTTTTCACAGATCCTCTCGTGTGGAGAGAAGGTATTAAATCTTTTGACCAAGAAGTTGTGCTGATAGGATTCTTTAACTCTTTCAGTGTAACAATATACAACATTTAGGTAACTGTGAAGGTAATGAATGTGAGAAGATCAGGCTAGGGCTGGGCGATGTATTGGATATACTCAATGTATTGTGGCTTGTCCCCCTGTGGGATATAGAAAATTACTATAACATGAATATTCAAGAATTCAACTGCCATGCAGTTGCTTTTACTCACGGTTATTAAACTAGAGGTTTTTCTCACTCTTTCCCATCTCTCTGCACAGAGAGGTAAAATAAGCGCATCTAGTTACATACATGACATTCTGTTGAGTGTGTAACGTCATACGCCCAGCAGCATGCTGTATGTAGCAGCTGAGCTCTCCCATAGCAGTGTTTTTTGTTAGCCTCTGCTAGTTTCTCAATGTGCTGCTCTGAGAATCTGTTCACAATACTACTACTTTAACCCTACTCACTGTTATTTATAAAACCCAGTTAACACAGTCACCAGTAAAACTGAAACACTGGATCCACTGATGCTGTGGTGAATCAGATCAATATCACGTTATTTAATGATTATTTCACAGCATTCACATTCAACAGCACAAATAAATTGAATTTAAATCATTTCAAATACAAACTTTCTTCATTTTTCCTGGTCAAAAAGGAATGAGCAGAAATTTAAAAAATGGTTGATTTTCTTTTCTTATTTTTTTGAGAAGGGATGGATCTATGGATGGATGGATAGATGGATGAATGGATACTTTTATTCTTCCTGAGGGAAGTAATAATAGAGAATAATAGAGCAACCGCCCCACCCCCCTGGAAATTAATTTTTTGCTTAACCTCTGCCAGTTGAGAAGCTACCTGCTAGAAATTGAAGAGAAGTGCATATTTTTCTTTTAAAATATCCTATTAATGCAGTATGAACAATAATGTTTGAATGCAGACACATAAAATCATCATACTGGCTTGATTACATGCATCAAATTGTTAATTCAAGGCTAAGGCAAAATATCAAGATATATATTGTGCATCGTCACACAGTCTAAAAATATTGGGATATTAGTAAAAGGTGTTAAGTTTTTCATTTAACACAAGTTCCACGACTGACAACTGACAAAAGACTTGAGCATGGCCATCATGGAAATATTTATTAACAACAGACACATGTAGAAAACAAACAGTAACTGAAGGTTTGCCAGATGTGGGGGAAGGGGGTACCGTAGGAGTTGTGCCAAACCAAATAGACAAAGTACAATAAAACAGAGCCTAACTCAACACTTTCTAAGAAAAATAAAAACAGAAAGGCTGCAAAAAGACTACAAAAAGTAACTTAAAATAATGAAAATACAACGGTGGCAACAACCCATAACCTAATGTGATAACAAAGATCAACTACGTGTGTGAAAAACACACACACACACACACACACACACACACACACACACACACACACACACACACACACACAGACATATAACATCTAGACATATAACAAAGGCCATATCGCCCAGCCCTAGGTCAGCTTAGTATTTGGTAAACCTACCTTCAACAGGGGATGCATGAAAGAGAACAATTAGGGGTCAGGTAAATATCAACAACTTCACAATGGATGTTTAAAAAATGCCAAAAAGACATCCAAAAAGAGAAGAGTCAAGCTCTGGGCAACAGAAAAAATATCTGTGTGTGGTCTGCTGGGAAGGAGCACCTGATACAGGATTTAGGCTAGTATAGTGGATCTTGTAAACCACTTTAAACTGAATAAGGTCATTAGAGCACATGTGCAAGTGAAAGGAGCTGCCTGACGTCTATTTTGACAATTTAGCTGGTAGGGACTGCTTATGGAGACCCTCTGAAATCCAGTTAAGGAGTTTTTCCGTCAGTGCTTAATCGAACAAAGCAGAATTTCCAAGAATCATTGTTTGTCGCACAGTTGAATGTGTTACTGGACATCTCTTTCTTTTTGTAGTAAACATGAGCTCTGGGCAAGAAAAGAATGTTTGTGTGTGGTCTGCTGGGAAGAGAAAGCATCGTACAGATAATTCAGGCTAGTGAGTCATGTAAACAACTTTAAACTGAATAAGGCTGATAAGTGTGTATGTGCAAGTAGGGATTTCATCTAGCTTCCCTGTGTGTCTTTGGATGATGGTGTAGAGAGATGATTGATGAAATATTGCTTCATCCAGAGACATTATATTCTCTAACAGAGTTTTCTCAGGCAGTTTAGGAAAGAATGTGTGGTGAGGCTACAATTTGTAAAGTTTTTAATAAAAGGTAGAACTCACAATTTATGTCTATTGGATCAGTTTTCAGCTTCAGAGAAGAGTCATTTATTTGTGATATTGAGTGAGAGGCACATTGCGTTAGCTGTGTGGCTAAGAGAAGACTAGCCATGTCTATGTACTCAGAATGAGTTTCTCTTGTCCTATGTAGTAGAGATGGTGCCGATTGATTGGATCTGCCTGATACAATTAAAAAAATGATTGATCGGGAAAAGGTTATAATCGCAGACAATTTGATCACATTATGCATATATGTGCCTTACAAGTGTTTGTTATTGTCTGAGATATATTCCAGATTCATAGGTAGCGGTAGTGCGCCAAAACTCTTGTCGCTTTAAAACAAAGCAGTGTTATGGTCACACAGCCTGCTGCACCTGTCTGTGGCATGCACACATAACATGTCCGCGATATGGACCTTTTTTGAAGTAAGTGAATCAGATGTCACACAAGCTAGCTGCAATACATGCAAGCATTAGTGCCTCAGGAGCAGTGTTGTGGAAGTTAAAAAAAGTAGTGGAGGGTAACTTAGTAAAGTAAGAGGGTAACTTTTTACGTTACTCGTTATTTTTATGTTACATTTATGTTGCGTGACTTTTCTCTATTGTTTTGATCTGTGAAACCTCTTAAAGCACACTGTTCTGCCGACAGGACAGGGTCGGAAGTTGGCTGGCAGCTACGAGTTGTCTGGATATTTTAACACCAACACTTAAACATATATATTCATACCATACACCTGTAGAAAGCTTAGGTTGTTAGCTCGGCTAGCCACTTAGCTAAAGTAAAGCTAGCTGTTATGCCTACATAGCCTACCTTCAAAGACTTTCCTTTATCCACAAAGACCATTGTGTACAACTCCCCAAGTATCCATGCTTGTGAAATATGAAATCCGTTAACCAAAATACTTTCCACTATAAGTACATGTATTTAGTCCTGCATGTAAAGTAACTCATGTAGATCAAAACAGAAGCGTTACAGATCTCTGTCTGTGTGTGTGGGTGTCTGTGGCTCAGGCTTGTGAGGTGACTCTCAGCTGAGGCAGTGTCAAATCTGTCCCTCAGAAAAGTAATGTGCCAAATTGAAAAAGGAACTACTACATTTTGTTACCATATTTTCCTTAGTAATGTGTTACACTACTTACACCCAAAAAAAGTAGTTATGTTACACACGTGGATTAATTTGTGCAATATCTGGAACCTCATTAACCTGAAGGTCAGGTCAGATGGAAGATGGACTTCATCTTCAAATAACCTGAGTCTTAACTCACTCTCACTCTACCCCCCGCCTTCTTACACACACACACACGCACGCACGCACGCACGCACGCACACACNCACACACACACACACACACACACACACACACACACACACAGACATATAACATCTAGACTAGGGCTGGGCGATATGGCTGAATCTGTTGTCATATATGTTATAAACCTTTTAATAAGTTTGTTGAGTGGAGTTAATATCCTTGTTGCTTACGTTTGAGAGTGAATTTTGTGTGATATGAGCCTGTTATCTGAAATACTGTAGCCTAATGGTCTAATATCTTGATCTTGTGTTGCAAGTTATGATTAGAGTTGTGTGCTAATAACAGCTAATATCAGAAAGGATGTTGCACATTTTGAATAGGCCTACTTGTGTCTGTGCAAACCATTGTGCATAAACCTGCTTGTTGTGACATTTTTGCTCATTTAGAACTAATCTCCTGATGTGAATCTGTGATGAGTTGTCTGAGGGGCTGAACCTCCGCCCCGCCCTGCACACATCCATCATGTGTAGTAATTGGGGTTGATATGGAGTAATTGTTTAAGTTTGTTTAATGGTTCAGTATTACAATCTTAATATTAGATTGCGTGGTGCACTGTCTGCAACGCATGAACTAATTTATTGTGTGTAGCCTACATCTTGGCACTGCTTATCGCACTGGCTAAACACAACAATGCCCGTGGGGTAAACAGCCCATGTACATAAATAATTGCAAGGTTAATTAATTGGGGGAAAAAGAGTAAAAAAAATAATTAATATCGTCCTTGTGATTAATAGGTTCTGATCAGTAATTGGATTGGTGAGGCTTTAGGTGATCGGAATCGGTAAGTTAGCATTCATTAGTTGGTGCTGTCTTGCTCTTGTGATTTTGGCCAAATGTGCACTGGAAGAAACATTATACTCACAGATAGATTTCTCATAAAGGCAACAGAACTATATGATCAGATCTGATCTCTAAAGGAAAATCAGTATTTGTGGATATACATTTGTTGAACTCTGTTGACCAACAATCCTGTGTTCACTTTCCACCCTCCCTGATGTTTATGTTAGCCTGAAGGGAGGCGAAGGTCTAGTATGTGTGGAACGTAAATTGGAAATTATTATGACATTGTATCCTGTTGATCTGACAGAAAACTCTGTCAATAACAAAAAATCAATACATGAGTAGACTTGACGAACAGTGGAGAGGTAAGAAAAATCTTTAAGCACTAATAAGATCTTAGACATTGATGTTGGTTTGATTGATTTGAATGGTGAACTGTCCAGACTTAATCCAAGGATATCACCTATAATTAACTAGTGAGTGTCCAATTTTGGTTGGCATGAAAATATTGTATTCATGAAACTTGGGCTATCCCAGTGATTAAAGAGCATCAGAAACTACAGTGTAATAGCTTCATAGGTGACTGCATGCTTCACTGTTTTTATTGTTTCATTGTATTTGAGACAACCCTCACAGATACCCTCAGTATAATCTGTCAAAATGATGGACAGCCTTTAGATTTTTAAATTGAAAGAAAAAAAATACATAAAGTTTGTTTAGGACACGTTTATACATGGTGTTACTGTAATTCCATTACCACAAAATGCGGGTTTTGTAGAACTGTATAAAGTTTGATTTTTCACCCTAGATGTTGACATGCGCTTTATCTTCCCCATATACGATTTTTATTTTTTATGTTTTGTTATTCCACAGTAAACACATTATTGAAAAAAATAAACTGTTTTCAAGTAATTGAGCCCATTGTTACACTACCTTTGAATGAACACAAATCTATGAAATGATCCTTATTAACTTTCACCAGAAATTCCTTTTCCTTTTAGAAAAACACCTGCTTCAAAATCCCTTTCACCTGCTATACAATTATATACCCAATAAGAAGAATCAGATCCAGATGTAAATACCTTGAAATAAAAGCTGAAATGTTGAGCTCTTTTCTCATATTCATCTTTTGGTGTCAAACCCAAAGTCTACAGCAAAAATAAAGGAACTGGCCTCACTGTTCCAAGACTTTTGGAGGGGACTGTATCTTGCCACAAACTGTCCATTACAAAAGGGAGATTTCTGACTCATACATCAGTAGTTAGCAAAACATTATTTCCATATATGTGGGTGTTTTCAGTGCGTAGACAAATTCAATACCATTATCTGAGTACGTGTTGCTGGCACGTCATAAGCGATTTTCTTCATGACAGAAATGGAGCTGTTAGAGGCGTAATATATCACGGTGATGCATTGATGGTTTTGTTTCACCCAAACTTAAATACATGCCTGTCACTTCTTGTGTCGTGTCTCTTAATCTTACTGTCACGTTTTCTTTTACCAGTCTTACCTTGTGGTATTATTCCATGCAAAACTGAACCAGGCATTTCATGAGAAATTCCACTTGAGTCTTGCTTCTGGCCACATACTTTAGATATGCTTATACTGTAATATAAAGACCAGCAAGATTGATTTTTGTCAATGGGGAGTCTATTTCTCCCTTTAATGTATGTGTATAAAAAAATAAGTTTGTGCTTTATTTTAGGCTTTTCACAAGCAAAAAGTGAAGGCTTAGCTCAGAAAGTTTGCTTTTATAGGATTACGTTAGTGGATCGAAGTTGTCAAAGAGTTGTCTTTAATCCACTGTCCTAAGACATGCCTTCAATGTCATGTCTATCAGAACCAAGGTGATTCTGTCAAAGTACTTTTCTACTATCTTTTATCCTCTTTGTCTTTCGCCAGCATTTGTTTCCTTCCTCTGACTGTCTTTGACTTTAAAGCCTTGTTCCTTCATGATCCCTGGAGGAGGTTTGTAGTGATTTGCTGTCTGCATTACAGTAAAGAGTCCATTGTATTATTTTGAATTGAACCCTGACCCAGGGATGGACAAGACAGAAGAAATGGGAAAGTATGCACACGTAATTAGTCATCCTTTCACAGACAATACTTTCATTACTTGCTGATTAGTTCAATTCTATCACAAAATCAGGTTTCATAAAGGTCAACTGTCCAATAAAGCAAAATGACCTCCATACATCAACCAAAATGATCCTCAGGAAATCATATGCTCTCAGTCTATTCTTGCAGGAATTGTTTTTTTCTTGCTTTCTTTCATCCAGTTGTTCTCACTTTTTGTCTGAGGGTGAACCGTTCAATACAGGGGTCACTGTGATATTGTTAGGAAGATATTGGTGTCCTGTAAAGTAGACCTTTCAACTCTTTATTTTTAAACCTGCAGTAAACACTATATCACTACACAAAGAGGCAGCCCATGTGTAAGATGCTGTCAGAGCCAATAGCATCCACCTGATTAAATTTACTAAACCTCCTGAGTAGCCATTTGCCACTTATGGTGCAAGCTGTAGACTACATAATTACAAAGCCAGAAAGTCAATTTTTTAAATTTCACATTACTTTACAGAGAAGCAAGCTTTCAATTAGGCCAAGTGTCAAGACTTTTCACCTGTGCCTCATGAGCTAAAAATAATGGCACAGCAACAACAATAAAAGGATTTTACAACCTTGGTTGCCTAGTCCCATGTCATAATACATTTCAAACAGTGAAAATTGAGTCTTTGATTGATGTAAAAATCAATCAACGACTTCAAATTGATCAATCATAAATTTGATGATGATGTAAATCAGTTAAACAATGCTGTTGTTGCAATTATTGATTAGTGCTTTGCGCATGGTAGGGAAAGTGAGAGTAGCACATGCCATTACTAGGTACATTTCAGATGTTAATGTACTATAGTTTAATGTGTATGTAATTGTGTAATAGTGGAGCATATATATAGTATTGTCTTAGTCATTCTACTCTGAAAAGCTTGAAAAAAGTTGCTCTTAGTCGACAAAAGATATTATTCCCCCTGAATGTTTATGAGTGAGCTAACAAACATGGGCATTAGACATCTGTTAAAAGAGGCCTGACCTACTAAAGTGGGCTGTGCTTGATAGTACTTTGGCTAAATGATGTGTGAATTTGGATTATTGATAGACTTTAGTGTCTTCAGATAGAGAACCAGATGCTGCTGCAAGTCTGACTAAGCGCTGTGGGACTATAGGAAATATTTTTTGCTTGTATAGTCATTTGTTTTAGTATTACATGGGTTTTCCTGACACAATGCCTTTTAAGGGAATTTTAAAGACATATTCCTTTGGCTTTATTTTTTTTACAGTTTTCAATGTGGCCTTTTCCCCAATTATTGCTGTCATTGTTTGAGTTGCTGCTGTAGTGACAGTTTTATCTTTACAGATCTGTGAATGTTGTAGTTAAATGGGACCCCCCACCAGGTCAGCTGCTGCTGGGGAATTAACCTTCTGGGGCTAAGACTTTTGTCTTATCGTTATTGTTTCTCTCTTCAATTCACTTCACATTACTAATCACACATCTGCTGCATTTCTCTGTTGGAGAATAAACTACTCCTTGAAAAAGACATGGCTTGTAAACAGTTACGACTTGATGGTACAAATGGATCTTTGAAATTTCCTGACTGATTTACAGAGACAGTCTGTCTTTGCGAATTAATCCTAAATATGCAATACTAGTCTGTATAAATAATGTTTCCTTATATTATTCACAGTAAATGTGTCTGGGCAGTGACACATTTTTATATAGTATTTTATTTGGAGCAGAAGGAAGATTCATTACATACAAGTTATTCCAGTGTGAAAAATAAAAAACAGTCACCGGCACATTCTTTAGGGGTTGGCACCTTAACACTTCATGCTCTTCACCCTCTTCCTCTTGAATACACTTAACTCGCTTCAGCACACCTCCTTATCAAGGTGAGGACCAGACCAGAATGTGAGGTAAACAATCTCTGTTAGGGATTTCAGGGAGAAAAACTCGAAATTCAGTTGAAATTGTAACTTTTTACTGTAAGTCTTATTAGTTTTGCTGGTTGCACATGAACAACTAGATGAACTCAAATTAATGTATTTTTTATATTTATGTTATTTGTTATTCTACCACTATCATCTCCTGAGATCGAGAGAGCCGAGCTGAGTTCCTCAAGTAGTATGCATTTGTTATTTCTTTGCAACATTTGGACATGTTCTTTTGTAGTAAGACAGCTTGCTCTTTATTAAATTTTTATGAACCAGTATTTTTATTCCCGATAGAAGAAGGCAGGCTGGTTTTCCTGTGTCAGGGACAAACCTTTTTTGAATTCTACAGAGACATGGGCTGAGTGTCTCACCTACATGAACTAACCTCTCTGCTCAAGTGGTGATCTGACAACAAGATACTGAGCAGGATTAAACACTGTATCAAAACACTTAGAAAAGCCAGATGGCTAATTAAATTAGGACCTCAACTAAAAGCATAAATGACCTTTGGGGTAATTTGAACTGAAGAAAGGTCTAGATAAGACTTCTGGACGGTTAGACTCCTTTTTTGGGTCTAGCTTATTTGCACATGAAGTGTAAATTTGAGAGTACATTCCTGAGTGACGTAACACTGAGAGATTCCTTGTTAGCCCTTTTTTAAGCCAGTGCCTGAATTAATGTGAAGCAAGGACCAGTACTCAAACAAGATCGACTAAGATTTCAAGAATAATGATACAACTTGGATTGCTGTACAGTAATCCATTGACGAAATATTAAACTTCGATTTTTATCATATTTATCTAATTTAAATGCCTTATTAATCTTTTTTTTTTTTTACTATTCTCTTCATGATGTATTGTCAACATGTTTTACTATATCAATAAATGTCTTCTTTTATCTTATTTACTTTGACCACAACAGATAGAGGTCACTGAAAAGAACTTTTACAATAATTAATTTGAAGCTAATCAATTAAACATTTATCTTCCCTTTAATAAAAGAAAGGTGGTGCCCTCTTGAGTTCAGATATTAATTAAAATGTATAACACTTGATTTTATATCTGTTCAGGGTCATTGGTCTGTGGCCTTATAGTTAAACTGGATCTCTGATGCTCAAAGCAGAATATTAATATTAATATCTCTTAGACGGACATCAGCACATATTTTCTCAGTGGACCACAGGCTGCTGTTCGATGTTATATTCCCTGGCTCGTTGTCACTATTTTCACCCAGAGTTGATGACCATACCCTGGTTCTTGCGACCTAAAATGGCATTGTACATTACAGTCACCATTGTAACCACTGTTCTTAGTGTAGTTAGATTGGTGACTCAGTAAGCAAATCTACACCTCATAAGCTATTTTTGCCTGGTTAGATACACACCAGACCAGTCACCACACTAATGGGAGTGAGTAGATAATGGAGTGATTCACTTTTTCCCAAAATAGAAAACATTTTAAACAGCTCTTAAAAGTAGGCAATGTTGAGATCAATTTACAAAAAGTTTCTGTTATTACATAGTCTTTTCTAGTATTACATTTATACAGAACCTGTTTCTGGTCATAACTTAGGAGAAATATATTTAATGTTTGAAAATCAGAAACAAAGAGCAGTGATTGCACAACAAGGTGTATGTATGTCAAGTCAGAGTAAGCATCTGTTTTGTAAGCTTTTTGAATAACATTTGTTAGTTGAATAACAAGTTAAATCTTTGGGAGGATTAAATAAGGAAATTAAGGGCTATTTTTTTCACAATGTAACACTATCTGAATTTATTCTTTGTTGAAATATTAAATAACAGTGGGTGTCATAATCTGACATCTTAATCACTCTGAGCTGTAGAAATGGCAAGATGAGTACTCAGTGTTCTGCCCCTTGAACTAAAATCACACTTTAGACCACATTTGGCTTCCAGATGACATTAATGTAAAACATATTAATCTATGAATTCATCTTTTACAAAGTATGAAGGGGTGTAACAATGAGCCTAACTTCATCCTGGTCTGATTAATTCTACAACCTATGGCGTTTCTCCACCTGGTATTTTTTGCTACCTGCAGACCGAGCAGCATACACCATTACTTGGATGTCCTCCATTGCTTTATTTTGTGTTGCATACAAAATGATGTAGCAGCAGATTTGAGCAGCCCACGTTGAGGATGTACTATGAAGTAATTAAAACAACGTATCTGGTACCAAAGTTGAATAGAGTCAAGCCGAGCAGTGCTAGAGCTGTGTAGTGGAAAACACCACAAGAGATTTTATTGTCAAGACAGATATTCTCATCAGTCCTATCTACATCAAATTGCCAGGATTTGTTTCTGCTAATTCTTTTAAATTTGAATGATTAATTCCAATCTTTCATTTTGGCTGCTTTTGAGAGTTTAGGGCGTAGGGAATCAGAAGTAGAAAGACTGAAGGTGAGACAGTGGGCGACAGATTGGGGAGCATAGACTCCAGTCTCAGCTAAATGAGCTGTTGCTGGAATTATTGGTCAAATCAATCTGAGTGCCACTGACGCAAAGGCTGTCTACCTGCAGGGCACGGGTAGGAGTTTTATGATATCGTTCTCTTAGAATGGGACACACATACACACAGCAAGTTTTTTTTTCTTGTGCGGCCTCCAGTCATTTTCATAAGTGTATGTTTATAGATCTTTAAATCTTGTACCCCCATGTTCTCCTTCAGTTTTCCTAATTTAAGGCAAAAATGTGTGTGATATTTGGTGAAAGAGCTCTGGTTGTCTATCTATTCACTGAGCTATAGTATTGTGTTAATGTAAGCCAGAGTGAACAGAACCTGTGAATATTGTAAGTCAATCCAACATAATGTAATAAATATAAGCATTGTAAAACTTGACACCACGTAAAAGAAGTGTCAATTCAGCTTTATGTAAATTTTCCAAGCTGTAATTTTCAGCTGTGGTGTTGTATTGGATTATATAACATTGTAAGTATGGGGTTAGCAAAATAAAATGTAAATGAACGGTTCTTAATGAAACAGAAATAGAGTTTTCACAATACTACAAACCTCAAATTACCTCAGAGCTGATTCAAAAATTAAGGAATAGTCTCAACAAAAACAGAACACCGAGGTGGTATTGTGTGGATATTGCATTGCATTGTAGTGTTGTCAGATAGGATGAAAGAAAAACTTGAATCATTCCTTATTATACTCTCTCATTTATGTCATAGTGTCACAAATTACAGACTTTATGACAATATTTTTCATCATTTGGAATCTATGTTTTGCACAGATTACATTGATAAATTGCTCTTCTTACCTTTTACTCAAAGCTTTTTTTCTTGGTCTGGCAGTAATGTAATATAAGGTAAAATAAAATTATTTGTATAGTACATTTCAACAACTGCTTTAAACCTCCAATTAGATTTTTTTGGTCAACTGGGGGAAGCAGAATCAAGTTGTGAATAAAATATTACATACTTCCCTAATTTACATGCCCAGCAGTCATAGAACAACATGATCATTCATTTGGTATTGTGTTTCTTGCCACCTGGAGAATCTTAAGTCCAATATTCACCTTGTATTAGCTCTGTTTTTAGAGTAAGCTCAAGAGGCAACAAGCTTAATGTTCTCCTACATTCACCACCTGGTCTAATTAATGTCTGTTTGTCATTTGGTGCTAAGCAGGAAGTATAAAGTTGGGTTTAGAGCCTTTTTGTCTGGAAATGTGCCCTGTTGCAGACAAAAACTACACCATGACAGCACTGAGATTGAACCAAACAGTAATAAAGTTGCATCCAGACAGCCAAAAAATGAGTTGAAACTTGCTATAAAGCCGAGGGAGCTGCAGAATTAGGTAATAATTCTGTGAAGGTTCGTTACTACAAACAAAACCCCTAACCTCTGACATTTTCATTTCACATCTTGTTTCACATTTTGTTATTATTGAGGGGGTGTTTAGCTGCTTCAACATGAGAAAGCACGTCATCTAATTGCTTGAAATTGACAATACAACATATAGTACATGAGGTGTGGTGAGACACCTCCATTGAACCGTTCCCACAAACACACAGTATAGTTATTTTTCTTAAAGGCCTTAATTGTTACTGTCAATAGTCAAGGGATTAAAACGTCAGTCAGTCAAATTAACGATGGGTTTAACCCTGATCATGACCTGAACTCTTATTGATTAAGGCCCAATGATTAAAATGTGCTGAGACAAGAAGATTGGACCACATCTCAATAACACTTGTTCTGTCCAACTATTTTCCTGCTTGTCAGCTGTTTGTAAGCAGCAGGGGGATCCTGGGAATCTTGCTGATGCTGGAGAGATGCAGTAAATCACGTTAATTTGATTGGTAATTTGAATTAGAAAGTTATGGCCTGATTATCGTATAAATTGCCCTGTTAAATGTATTATTCTCTTCAGTCTTTATGCATGTACTTTTGAGTGTCTGTGTGTGTGTGTGTGTGTGAGAGAGAGAGAGAGAGAGAGAGAGAGAGAGAGAGAGATTCATCCATGAAAACTCTCATTACTTATATCAACAGAAACTGATAATGCTAGTGTGGTTCTTTATTACCGTCATCAGTTTTATTGGTGGTGTTAATACTATGGTTTGTTCCTCTGGCACTCTAATGCAGAAGAGATGAGTGGATCAATCACAGCTAGATTGGCTCCTGGAGGAGAAATAATGTGGATGAGAGGCGGTGAAAGAGACAGGCAGAGAGTGAGAAGCAGAAAGAGATAAAAAGCATAGATGAGAGAGAAAGATGATATGAAAGATTGAGCAAAATAATTGAACAAACAAATGGACAGAGATGAGTTATTAGTCGAGACAGGAGCCGAGTCAGAGGGAGCAAAAATAAATTTAAAAAAAGGTTGCCCTGGATTGTGTGTCCTCTGTGGGCATAAAAGTGATTTAAATTTGGGAAAAAACAGCAAATGTGCTCAGAAGGGGAATAGAGGGTGAGCTTTTGCAAGAAATAAGCAGCACCAAGATGTGAATAATAGAAGGGCTGCGAGCGCAAATAAAGCAAGTGCTTTACAGTTCTTCGTGCTGCAGTCAAAATTACTACCAGCAGAGATGCACTTTGCCAATACAAACTACTGTGTATTTCTTGCTGCACTTCATTTGTTTCACTGATGGAAACTTGGGAAGAGGACAAAACGTGTTGGATTCTTTTCTGTTGCATTTTTTAACAGCAGTCCTTCATCAATGTACCCCGAGCATGCATTAAGCAGCCTAAACAAGCATGATCAACCTTGTCTTTGGCTCAGCTCTTATGGGACATAAGACTGGGCTGGATAATATCACAAGAAATAGGAGAACCAAATCAGTCAATAAGTATGCCAAGCATGACTTTGTGTTTAAATTAAGAAAACTAAATATGCACAAATGCACACGTCATCAATCCTAAATCACTCAAGTACACAACTAGACTGAGACAGCATTTGATTTTCTGTGTGCAAGTAGAAGACATGTAACAAAGAGGAGCAAAAAGAAACTGGAAAATAAGGCAGAAAATTTGAGACAAAAACTTCTTGGTGGTTCTTTTTAGCCAGCCGTCCCCATTATGTTAAAGTTACAGTTATCATTTAATCAGTATGTCTGTCACTGCAGTTGTAAGAGCCATGTTTTTTTGAGTGAAATTGTAATGTTGTTATCGTATTATTCCATTAATACAGTGGAGCTGCCTGCAGTGATTTAGATATTATTTGTCAAAACTTTCCTCCCATATAAATTGATAGAGCATAATTCCTCTGCTCAAAGTTTTACATTCAGAAGTGGAGATTTAAACAGGCTCTGCTCTGAATTATAGTTGTATTTGTGGTCAAGTTTTATATTCGAGGGAAGAGATTGTATTAAAAATTATTTGATTGGTGTCCCTAAATTTACCTATTGAAAAATAAATAAATCTTGAAACTAGTGAAGCAAGCTAGTGCACATTACTTATTTCATTGCCCAATCCGTCATAGATGTCCCCTACCTACCATTCAGGTGCCTGAGACTGTTTAATATACTGTACAGCTCCATAAAGACTCAGGCAGGCAGGCAGTGTCTCCAATAGTCAATCTGGGACTGTATTAACATGCTGCAATCTGAGCTAACAGCATTAACAGCTAATTTCAAAGTATTTTTCTAAATGAAAACACTCTTTGGAATCCAGGATAAAGTAAAGATGGATTAATGGTGGAATAGACAATGTGATGTGACCTAAGGATTGGCTTTTCTTACCAGGTGTGTGAAGACGGGATTCATCATACTGAGCTGTCATCATTCAGAGTGCTGTAACCTGGATCATAAGGCCTGCAATTTTTAAGGTAAGGACAGTTTCTGAATGTAACAGAATGTCAAAGAAACCACTTTTAAAGTATGTTATAGTGATAAGGAAAGCCTTAGCTTCAATAATAGCATAGGTTACACTTCAGAAGGCAAAGTAGTCATCTCTCTGAAAAATGTTTAGGAGCTGTCATCAGCCAGTCTGATATCGAAAGGGATGATCCTAATGCTGTGTAAATGGTGAATGATATCACCACTAAACACATGATTGGGGCATCTCTTTTAGAAATAGGCTGGATTTGGTGAAAAAGCTTCAGCGTTGGCACTAGAAATGATGAAAAAGTGAAGTGGAGATGATTGTTGTTACCAGACAGTATATGATGGGGCCAGATCAGGGTAGATGAAGTAGCAAAGATCGAAAAAATGAGTGATGCAAGAGAAGAAAGTAGATGATAAAGGAAGCAAAGACAGAAGATTACTGAAGAGGAGAAGTCAAGACAGTGATGTAAAAGGATAGCTGATGTGGATGATGCGAAGAGAGGTCTGTGTTTCACATCACAAAACTACATGAGAAAAATGACTCTTAAGCTATTTGTCACAGTGGTTAAAAATTCAGGGGAGAGACGACGAGTGGCACAGAGAGAGGGAGGAAGGGGAGGGATGGCAGCAAAGCAGAGGAAGCCAACACTGTGTTTTGTAGTGTAATTAGAAGAGCTCTTACCCCGGGCCGCCATCAGGGATGTTTCTGTTCTCCACTTGAGTGCCTTGTTGTTTATCTGCACAGCTGGTTGAGAGAAGGAAGGGAGCAGGGGGTAAACAAGACTGCGTGTAAAAGTCAGAAACAAAGGAGTAAGACTTTCGGGTGTTGTGTTTTTGAAAGAAATATGCACACACCTGCAGAGGTTGCTTTCTATTGTGTTTTCTGCCATCGCTTGTTGTCAGTTAAGGACTCTCAAATCTTCTATTTGCTATATTTTTACTGTGTGGCTCTTGAAATTAATTGTTCTTTTCCCTGTATGTTGAGCCCTGCATGCCTTACTGCTAGCAGGACTTTAGCTTTAGTAGCTCTTCCTTTTTTTTAAACTAAATTTTAAGGGCCAGTCGAACAGCTTTGTGTTTCAGCTGCTCTTCATTTCATTTTAGCTGACCAAGTTAGTTTAGTTACAGTATATTCACATCCACATTATGCAACCTCTGAAGTTTGTGTCCCACTATGTACAACACTACTGCTGGTACCTCCAGTGACGAAAAGAAACTCCACACAGGCATTTTAGCATGGATCCAAACCATTTAAATGCAACAAGTGTCTGGTGTGCAAGGATATAGATGACAGCTGATTATTTAGAAGTAGTGTATTGTAGAATATTCTAGTTATAATATTAATCATCTTACTGCTTGTGTGTTCAGAAGTGTTGGGTCCTTTGCCTAATGGTTTCCATTTTTATACTGTGTGTATGAGAGCATTTCAGTAGTGTGTGTGAGAGCTTTTTGGTAGTGTGTGTGTGACAGCATTTCAGTAGTGCGCGTGAAAGTGTTTCAGCACTGTGCGTGAGAGTGTTTCAATAGTGTGCGTGAGAGCGTTTCAGTAGTATGCGTGAGTGTTTCAGTAGTGTGCAAGAGTGTTTCAGTAGTGTGTGTGAGAGTGTCTCAGTAGTATGTGAAAGAGCGTTTCAGTAGTGTGTGAGAGTCTTTCAGTAGTGTGCGTGAGAGCATCTCAGTAGTGTGTGAGAGTGTTTCAGTAGCTCCTCATAATTTTACCCATGCGTGAATTGCTTGTCAAGGCCATTTAAGTAATGTTAAACCTGCAGCACAGCATTGTGTTGATTTAGCAGTATTATTGTGAACTTGTGGAGAGCACATGTGATCCTACTCTACAGATCTTGTAAAATTAAGTGTAAACCATTTTGGTGATTCCTCTCACTGTTAAATTTTAATACACATAACAAAAATTGGGTCTAAAGTAGTTCACTGAAGCATTGGCCGATTTCCATTAGAAATTATTTAACTTTGAATTTGCTGACCATTACACAAAAAAGTGTTAGGCAGTGTGAGTTTTCAAAGTCCATTTCATGCTTACATCTGCAGCGCACAGTATCAGTTGGAGTGAACCAAAATTATTTTTAAATGTGGTGAGTTTGAGCGACTAAAGTGATAAAGCAAGTATCAAATTGTTCATACAAGGAGAGTAGTGCACAGAGAAATTGAAGCCACATAATTACTTTTCTATTTTTTTCTTCTCTTTTTTCCCTTTGTGGGGGTATATGCTTGTTATAAATAACATTATTAACACTGTGATACAATACAGAGAAATACAAAACAAAAAACTGTCAGCACAACCAACGAGGAGACTGTTACTTTTTTTAGCCCTGTTGCTCTGTTAGTTCTGTTAAATCCTCCTATCTCTCATTTTAGGGGTTTCCTAGCACGAAATTAGGTTGTTATCACAGCGACTCAAGTCTCTGACTGATTGGTCACCTTGGCCAGGTGTAACCATTTCCTATATCCATCATTTTGAATTAAAAGCCCTCTAGCATTTGGTATGCATTCCAGTCATTCAAGGTGTTGACCCAAGAGAGTTTGAAGCCTCCTCCTTTAACTAACAGACCAATGAAAACTTGGTTGACTGTGAGTTTTATGACTGACTAACAGTGTGTCAGCTATTATGGAGCAGGTAAGATAGAAAAGGGAAGTCACTCATAGTTTTATTAATCTAGTTTAAATAGTCACAAGGAAACTAAAAGTGGATAATAGAACTGTGGCTGGTGCCCAAAATGCCTAAAATCTGGACCTGAGAGTTTGCTAAATACACACAGCAAAATGAATGTCTGCAAAACAAACCAAAATCCATAGAACCGGAGCGGTAAGGGCATCAGCATCAGCAGTCCAAATAAGGCATTATCTGCCATGAAACTCGTTAATTTCACCAGGTTTTCCAGGTTGCAAAAAATGGAAATTCTCCTTTCAGTGACTAAAGATTAAAATTGTACGCTTATTGAAAAGAAACTGTGTGTGCAAACACACAAAAGTGCTGCCCCATCAATACCTACCAGGTGCAGACAGCAAGGACAGTTGTAATAAAGGCTGATGGAAAAAGATCACTGATGATGTTTATTGTACCTGCTTGTGGTTTTTCTACTGTAGACAAAAAGGTTGGTTTACTTTTTTACTAGCATCACATACCTTCATTTTTTAAGTCTTAACAGCAATGTCACTATATAAACTCAATAATATAAAACTCTCTAGACACAATGTAAAATTTTAAATCAAATAAATAATATTAAGGGTTAGGGTTACATTATCCTTACACTATCCTTTCATGCTATGTGTACAGTCAGCACAGTCACACATTTTGGGCTGCATGAAGATTTGCTATATGGACTTTGCCGACAGGGGTGGATGATGACACTTAAATCATTCAGACTAACGTCAACCCTCACAGCTATGCATACAAATTGCTCTTTAGCTGTATAAAACACACTGACATTGGAAACTGAAGGCAAAACAGTTGAGAATATAGCTTTTCTGTATCTGAAAAGGTTTTTTATTGCATTTACATTGTGAAAAAGCCTGCTTTGCCTCGTTAATGAGTGCTGACGTTATCACAGTCACTATCTGCACTCACTGCATTCAGAGCAAGGGCTGAGTAGAGGAGTAAAGCCTGGACTATTGTGTGTAAATGACCACAGCACCACACACTCATTCTCATTAAAGTCCTGCTACTGTCATATGTACATCCACTGTGCCATCTACAATAAATCCCTGGACATGAGGATCTTGTCCTCATCTCCATATCTGCTGACCCAAACCAATTAAATTTGCAAAGGCACAGTCCTTATTACATACAGTAATGAGTCTAATTGTTATCAACTCATATAAAACTAATATTTCACTTCACTACTTTCTTTCTTTCTTTCTTTCTTTCTTTCTTTCTTTCTTTCAAAAGGGGAGCTGACAAAGATGCAACACAGTATATATGGACAGCAGAGGCCAGTCATTAAAAGATACTCATACAGCCCAGTCCAAAGGTTAAGGCGCACATAGGTTAAGGCGCACATGGTTTTTCTTTATTTTATTATTTTCTACGTTATAAAACATTACTGATGACATAAAAACTATGAAATCATACAACAAAAAATAACAAAGAAGTGCTCAACAAACAAAAAAACGTTCATATTTTAGAAGTCAGCACTGTTTGCCTTTGACGACAGTTTTGCACACTTTTCACATCCTCTCATTCAGTTCTGTCAACAGAAGGAAAGCTTCTACAGTCTTGAAGGAGTAACCACATGTGCTGACCACTTATTGGCTGCTTCTCCTTTGCTCTGTAGTCCTACTCATCCCAAACCATCTTAATGGGATATGGGTTGGGTGATTGTCGAAGCCAGGTCCTCTCACGCAATACTCATTCAAACTTCTCGTGGGTCAAATAGTCCTTACAGAGCCCAGACGTGTGTTTTGGGATATTGTCCTGTTGAAAAATCAAGGTCCCTGTATGTGCAAACCAAATGGGTTGGCGTGTTGCTGCCAAATGTTGCAGTAGCCATGTTGGCTAAGTGTGCGTTTAATTCTGAGTAGATCACCAGCAGCCTCACCAGCATCTGTTCACCTTGTCTACATCTCACAAAGTCATGGCAGTTGGACCAGAAATCTCAGATTTTGACACTTCAGACCAAAGTACAGATTTACACTGGTCTGATGTCCATTCCTTGTGTTTCTGGGCCCAAGCAATTCTCTTTTTCTTATCAATCATCCTCAGTGGGGAGTTCCTTTGCAAAAATCTAACCATGAAGGCCTGATTCAACCAGTCTCCACCAATCAGTTGATGTTGACAGCTACTTGAACTCTAGGAAGCATTGATGTGAGCTCCAATGGGAGATGTTATTAATTAGCCATTTCTTAGGCTGGTAACTTTAATAATATAGTAAACTTTATACTTTATAGCAGAAGTAATTTTTGGCGTTCCTTCCTGGGACAGTCCTCATACTGTAAGAGCCAGTTTCATCATACAGTTTGATACTTTTTGTGATTGCATTTGGAGAAACTTATAAAGTTCTTGAAATGTCAGATTGATTGACATTCATGTCTTAAAGTAAAAGTAGATTGTTGTTCTTCTTTACTCTATTGACTGATTCTTACCATAATATTATTGCGACAGGAGTGGAATATGGCTACGTTCTATATTTACACACTGTGACTGCATTGTCTGATGGTCTGGCAAGTGATTCTTCTCAGTGGAAGGACTCTTTGGAGGTAAGCCCCAAGATAACCCCCAGGGCCCAACCGTCAGAAAAACATACAGGTCAGCATCGGTGCAAAGAAGGCAAAAGATTTTGATGAATCAGACAATTTGGAGCCAGTTCTGATTTGGAACCGGTTCTTCGTTCCCATCCTTAATGTTGACAAAAACACCTGATGAATTAAAATCATTACAGGTGATCACAACAGTCATCAACGCAAAAGATGGCTGCTTTAAGAAACTTAACATACAAAAGATATTTTGGTTTGTTTAACACTCTTAAACTTGTTTAAGAGTGTTAAACAAGAGTGTTTGATGCATTCAGTTTGATGCATTCAGTATTGTTCTATAATGTAGAAAGTAGTAAAAATGGATAAAAACCTAGATCTGTCCAAACTTTACACACTGTAGCTATCTTTACATTTAATGACTTTAATCTTGCCCAAATACAGTTTACTGCACTGATATTATGCAGTCGTTTATAAGTACTATTAATCCTTCAATCTCCACACTGAATTCTGTGCTTCATAGTCTGTTTATAATGATGTTCAAAATCACCTTTTCATTTGGAAATTAAAGCTCCACAACATATCATCCATTAAAATGCAACACAAATAGAAAAGTACATAACTTGTGCATAACTTGACGTTTGACCTGAAGATTTCTGATTAAATGCTGCTGTGGGTAAGGTTAATACATGTTGAATTTCCACAAAAATCAACACAAGTAATGAGAAGCCTTGAACTCCCTCTTGCTCTAATTTCCGTGAAACTGGTGAGCACTGATTTCTAATGAGCTATTCTCTGCTTTAGACTTCTCATTGGCCAGATGGATAACTACATGCAAGTACAAAAGTCCCCATCAACAAGCTCATAATTCAGCTAAAATTCAAACTTTGGTTGCACAAACATAAGCAAGCTTGTTCAGTTTACTGCAGAGTCTTAGAATATAAGGATACATTTATATGTTAGACCACTGTCCACTGGCAAGCTCCCTGAACACACAAAACCACAGATCTCTGCAATGTATTACTAAAAGAGCCTGTTCCCACATTCAGCATTATGACCTCTATAAAATCCCCAGAAATAAAGAATATTGATTCCCTGTTTGTACAAAGACCTTCTGAGCAGTTGCTTTCACCTTGCATCAATGGTGTAGCTACCTGACATGATCACATAATATGGTCAGTCCTAGAGGCTTGTCAGGTTGTATTGGAGTAAGAAAAATCAACTTTCTGACTCAGTCCACCGAGAAGCAAAAATGAACTGTGAGCAGTGCTGAAACTGACCATCCAAAGTCGTGATGAGAATAAGACTTCAAACAAAATTTGTGCATGCAAAAGGTAGACAACATGGTGTCAACACATCATAGAATATGTTGAAGTAATCATAATTACAAGCACACTCACAAATTAGCAAGGAAGGTTGAATGCAAAATTAATTATGTCAATTAGCAGAATTTGTCAGCAATTAAAAATGTCTGGCAGTAAGTCATTTGGTGTGTTTTCAAAGCAACAAGAGATGACTAAGAAAGCTCATAAGAGACCAGATTACCTGCATGCAAATTGTAGTTACATCTGTCAAACAGTCTGCTAAATAATGAATCTCATCCAGAGGGACATATGTATTATATATAGTGGGCAGGCAAAATCTGCTAATTGATTTACAACCTTGTATGACACAGCTTTGCATTTACGGTGTTGACTAGTTTAGTCTCTTTTCATTCAGTCATAATAGTATTTTTGCTGTCCCTTGTGGTTGTGTCTGCTAGTATTAAATGTGTTTCTTGATTACGTATTTATGTCGGTGCTGGTATTGATCGTGCACAGCCAATCACTTTTTCTTAATTTGTTTTCTGCTTACATAATGAACAAATTGGACTGTAGTGCTGAGGGACAACTTCCATCCACTCAAACACTGTGATTTCTGAGTTGCTGTGCGTTGGATGTGAAGAAAACCAATTCTTAGAGTTCCTCAGGTTTCATCATTGGGGGCAGCAATATGTGTTATTACATGAGCACATTCAGGTGACTTCAATTTGTTTCTCGTTAAAAAAAAAAAAAAGAAAAGAAGTGTTCATCTTCGAAACTGAGATGGGTGAAATGCAAACATAGTACTGTAAAAGCAAGTACCTTTTTGTTTTGTTTTTTCTTATAAACCCACAAGAATGAAATAGGAAATTGAACATCTTTCATCTTGTGGTTAATTCTTATTCATTCTGGACTATTGGTCACAGGTATCCCTGGAGGAAAATGTATGTTTTGTTTATCACAGACATTCAGCAACAATTTTTGTGGCATACATTTTGTCAGCTGTTCATGTCCTGGAGCGTCTGCAACCTATTACTCTATTATTACTGTGTCATCTGTACATGCCCACAAGCAATATGTAATATGTGAGAGACCACTGCATCTACTGCTGTTCATTTGAGTATTTCTCTGGGGGCTTAGTCATCATTTCCACAATATCCAAGTTTGCCTGCTGTACAGACCTGTTATAAGCTAGACCTTGTAAAAATCTGTGCTTCATCATTAATTTGCTTTAATCTTTTATCATAGTTAATGCAACAGTTGAAACTTGTTTCAGTTTCTTTGTGATAAAGAATTTAACTAGTACTGCAAATAATGTACACTGTCATTTTAGTATTGATACATATACTGTAGGTGTAATTTATTAACTACTATATATTAACTTATTAATTTCTCACAGTCCTCCATTTAAAAAAAAAAAACAAACTTGTTTGAGCATTTATATCTAGTGCTTTCAGATCTGTGTCAAATCCAGGTCAAGTGCAGTGTTTTTTGTTTTGTTTTTGTTTTGTTTTTTGATGACTCTGCATTGTTTATCTCAGTGTTACCGTTCTGAATGTGATATTTTCAATAAAGCAGTATGTACTCACATCCTTGTGAATAAAACAGCCCATGGCTTCAGTGACTTGGGGTTTGGGCCTGTTGGAGGTGGCATTAGCTGCTAATGCAAGAGCTACTTGCCTTGTGTTGACTGCTCCTGCCTTTAGTCAGCATAGTTAGTGAGGTTATGTGCCTCCTGGATTTTTTTTTTATACTGTTGTGTGATTTTAAAGATTTATTGCAGTGTTGTAAATGGTTAAGCCAACTTTTTTGTGGATAGCTAGAATTAGGTTTGCGGTTTTGGTTTACAGCCAGCTAGCAGGAGCAGGGTGGGCCTCTGACTGACAAATACGCTTAATACACTAAAATGAAAGAGAATTGGAAAGGTTGGTTGCTGATAGCTGTGTCAAACTTTGTTACCTGAATTTCATGCTGAATTCTGGTTGGCTCTATGTTAGTGTATACAAACCCTGACTCTTCTCTTGCATCCGTTAATCTCTACTCCCGCACTTTTTCCCAACACAACGATGAGTTGCTCTGATTATTACATATAAGCTCAGACACATCAGTGTTGCTACCAGACGTCACGCTCATTGAATACGTAGTTTATTATTCAACATTTAATTAGTACTTTTTATATTTCCTTCATTCTGTAAGACACTGTATATCTCAGGTGAGGCAGGGCACATTTAGTGTAAAACACAGTTGACTGTAATACCCATTCACAGCAACAGCAAATACAGGTTGTTTCTACATCCCTGCTTCACTCTGACATCAGTTTAAATATGTGTCTTTCTTTTTTATTCTTACTACAATATTCAAAACTAATTATGGTTTCACACAGTAATGGCTCTTTATATTTTCTCTGATTATTG
The DNA here is from genome assembly GCA_024605115.1 of Rastrelliger brachysoma. Classification (NCBI taxonomy): domain Eukaryota; kingdom Metazoa; phylum Chordata; class Actinopteri; order Scombriformes; family Scombridae; genus Rastrelliger; species Rastrelliger brachysoma. The sequence goes on from JANJYP010067924.1 coordinate 33,684, forward strand.
ACAGGAACACAGTCCTTTGTAAAACGCTTAAGCTTATTAAGATTTGAAAGCTGCTTTAGAGGCTCTTTGAAAATTAATTTTGAATCTGTGTTAACTGGATGGAAAATATTTTCTGGGCTAGTGTGTTGTCTTGTTTTTAATGAAACTCAAATAAATTGTATATTTTTATTGAGGATCTCCTCAAAGGAAGTTTTTGTATTTTTCAAATTGCAGAGTAATGATGTAGCTTGGCAAAAAGGTAAACAGTGACACCACTGTATTCATTTAACCACACTCTCAAAGAGAGAGCGAGAGAGAGAAAAAGGGAGAGTCATATAGAATATTCACCCTTGTCAGCCCACGGGCTCCTCATTGAGCCCACCTAATGACCCTCACATGTCTCTCGCTCTCACTCCAACATATAACCACAGAGCCCTCAGCCTTGATTGTATTAGATCTATCTGCTGTTAAAGTTGTGATCATGAGACCTCAATAAATTGCCTTCTTTCTTTTTTTTCTCAGAAGTCTTCTAAACCATGTGGCAGAATTGCATACACATTCACATTTCGTATACACATGAAAAGGACCAGTTGTAATGATCCACACCAATATTACCAATAGTACCAGTAGCATTAGGTGTCACTGCTGTGCATACAGTATCACGGTCACTCTGATTAGATTAGACTATACTTACCTGTTAGGACAGAGGCTAAATTAGTCTTGGCATTGTGTCACTGTGTAGACATGGCAAGCTACTTTATGTCATTTGGGTGGAAACAATAAAGACATATCCATCATATGAAGCTTCAGAACAAGTTGTGGAGAGTTTAAGATTATACTGACAGTGCAGTGTAATTTCATACAAAATAATTAATTTCTTCACACATCAACTTACCTAATTCATTTACTCCTGAATCCTGCATTCTACCTGCAACATATGGACTGAGACATTTTCAAGCCAGAAAAATATCATATATTTTACATTACATATTTCTACTGTATGTGGGTATTAGTGGACAAACTGTGAAATGGATTGACTGTTTGTAAAAAAAAAAAAAAAATTCTGGTCAGCTTCTATAGCATCAATATTATTTTCTTGATTAACTGATGTAAAAATTGTAAAAAAAAAAAAAAAAAAAAAAAAAGGCCCAAGATGATGTGTATTGTAAATGAACTGCACCTCTGTAGTTTTCAGGCTACTTAAAGCGCTT
>JANJYP010067962.1:0-11092 GCA_024605115.1 Rastrelliger brachysoma
AAAAAAATCAGATCTTAGCAAAAAATCCAAATTGAGAGTTAAGACTTGCAGTCTAAGGCCAGAGTGCCCACTGCATTTGTATTTGCAAGATAAATACTTTGCTGACATGGTATTTGGTAGGAAGTGGGATTACATGTGAAATTCCCAAATATCGGAAGCTCTCAGTTCATTAAAAACATGTATTATGAACAAACAAACAAAAAATCAATTGTTTAATAAGATTAAAACAACTAACAAACTCAGTTTTACATTTCAAGNGCTTCCCAAATATCGGAAGCTCTCAGTTCATTAAAAACATGTATTATGAACAAACAAACAAAAAAATCCATTGTTTTATAAGATTAAAACAACTAACAAACTCAGTTTTACATTTCAAGTTGGATCAACAAGACATAATGAGTACAATAGCTTGTAATTTCACTCATTAGTGCTTGTATTGTGTAACATGTATTTACACTGTATTTAGTTCCAAATATTGCCTGAAATCAGAGTGGCTTTAGGAAAATAATTAGCAAGAAAAACTTCAAAACAAAATCGAAGCCAAACAAAGAAGACTACCCTAATATGTCACCTAATTGTTCATTAATTATACCATAAATCACTATGACAATGACAGCTAGTCCCAATTACAAATATCATGGTTGGCCTGGCCCCCTCTATCAAGTTTCATTGTCCCTTGAAACTATATTGTGTACAAATCACCTTGTTTACTTCATACCAGAGCCATAGGTCATGTAAGAATAGAGATCCTAATAGTGCACTTGTTCTTGGATACACTTGTTGCAGAACATTATTATACTTCATATTCTAATGTTAAAAAATGCATTATGTTCAACAAATACGTTAAGTTCATTAAATATAAGAATCAAAAACTGTTCAGACATGACAGTGTGGAAGCTAATTTTGACTAACAGATTGTGGTGGTGTCAACCAGACAGTTATGTTAATGCTGTTGGGTCAGTTATATTTTTCTGCAATAAAAAAATTGTTAGATGATGACTAATGTTTAATGGCCAAGCAAGGTATGCAGTTTGGTTTTTAGTTTTATGACTGGACGTTATATATGATAATGTCAGGTCTTAATATTTTTAAAATTATCTTAAAGCAGGTTCAGCATGGACAGAAAGTTACCAGTGCTAAAATGTTATAATTCCATTTATAATAGTCAGTATAATTATAAAAGAAGCACGTTTATATAGTTTCACCATTTTTTAATACTTTGGGAGACTCACTGCAATCAGCAACTCCTCTGTATTTTCCCACTTAACAGATCTCAGACTTCAGATAATATCAATATTTATTAAAGGGAATAGCAAAACATTATTTGGAATTCATGTTAGCCAGATGTCATCATGATCCTGAAGCTTTGCTGATTTAAAGGGGACCTCTTCTGTTTATATTCTATGATGTGTTCATTGTTTTAAAGCAGGTGAGTGGTCCAGGTGTTGGGGGACCCCAGGTCCACAAAGTGTCTTCTCAACCTGCTGGTCCCTGAACTAAATAAGGACTTGAAAGCAGCTGTAGCTATCCTTTATCAGTTTACCTTTTCCTCTGCACTGTACATTTGTATTCTGGTTGTGTCTGAATGCTGGCAGTGACAGCTATTTAGCATTATATTTGAATGCCTTTAAAAGGCGCTCTTCAAAGGAGCACAGGCATGGAAACAGGGAAAAGAACAAATAGCAGATGGTGTTGAAACTCTATGTTCACATCAGGGGGTGATGCAAATGTTCATCATTCATTAATGCTGAGGACAGTAATTTAATAGCAGAATATGTTCCACATACTTCCTTCTTCATGTACTATTATGTATGCTGTGAACTACATAACACAAGATTTATCTGTGTATAGTATGATTGAAAGAGGTCAGTCATTATGAATGCAGAGGAGGAAGGCCTCCTAGCTAGAAAGGTTATTATCTGCTATGTACTCTGTAGAGATGAAAGGCTGGACTATCAGACTGTAAACACACAAATCAATTTATTAGCTTGAGTAATTGATGGGGCTTCAACACTTGACCAGTATCACATATCCTAGTCATTTTCAAGCAGCAAATCCACATATCCACACTATATTGTTGGATATGTGTATTTGTTGGACTGTGGCAAACTTAATCAAGGCTTTGTGTGTAAGACAAGATGTTCTTCTTACAGCCATTTCACACCCAACCCAGTTTTAGAAAGGTTTTTGATGCATGTCAATTGTGCATCTCACAAAACTGTATGTCTCCATTTTATTAAAGGTGTCAATCTGCACTGACTCCAGCATCACGGAGACACCCCACATTTTTACGCTAGGACTAATGGGTGCAGGCAGCTGTTTGAATCACGAATATCCTGCTGTATACGTCTACAGGCTTCCAGCTTTTCTGTGATCTGTTTGTTTCACTGCAGCTAGATTCTTCTCACCCAATAGGGTGTAAGATAAAATCAGTGAATTAATCTGTGCAAACACTGTTGATCTCTTCCTGTGAAGCTGACAGAAAAATAATTTTTGTTCTGTACATTTCTGCTTTCAGTTAACCTAGGTAGGGCAGTGTGGCTGGCTGCAATGCCCTCAGGTCGCCAGAATCTGCAACTGACAGACGGCTGGTTTTGTGGACAAAGATGTTGAACACATCGGAATCGAACACATTGGAATCGGTGTATTTGAACAAATATAACATATTTATGCACTCAAGTCATGCTCACGCATTGCTTCCTATGTGGATTCTCACTTAGATTCATAAGGTCACAGTTTACACAACAGTGAATAGTTGAGTAGTCTCTAATGATCAAAAATTAATCTAAATTAAAATACTAATGATTGGCAAGCTTTGTGTGTTTGAATAGTTTTTCAAGCCTGATGTTTGATTGGATGGCCTGAAATTAAAAGAGGATTCAAAGCTGTATACATGTATGATATATTTACTCCTCGAAGGTAGACGAGACTAAACTTCTGCTTAAATGTCTGTCGGAGTAATTTATCCAATGTCCATATGGAGGTCAGTTTTAAGACACCTATTGCCTTACCCTTTGCTATCTAATCAATAAATAATCTGTGTCTGGATCTGCACTACCAATCCTCCATCCATCACTCCCTGATCTCCCTTTGTATTATTCTGAGAATTTATAGGCCACTGCCTGTATGCTAAACTCAACTTCAGGAATGGAATTTCTTCTAAAATCCCAACATTATCTACTTTATTAGATTCATTATGGACTGTCTTGAAGGTCGATTGTGTTTGAATGTGCCTTTGCTGTCACTTTTTTTGCCACATCAATGGCAGAAATTTGCACAGTGCATTGTCTTTGTTCAAAAAGTCTCATTGTTCTTCATCATCAGCTTGTCTTCTGCCCTTATCAATGTTTGTACCAAACAGACAAAGCCACAATATACTCATTCATCCTGTTACCATGTGTCACTTATAATTGAACTGTTATAGACTGAACTACCACAAAGTTGATCTGATTTGGTTGATTGTGTTTTTCTCTCCTTCACACTTTATCACTTGTTCTCCCTCTTCTCTTTTAAACCTATCTACATTGTCCTCTCTCATAGCCCTTACCCTTAATCCCTCACTTTCTCTTTCTTGCTCTGATCCCCTCTCTGTATATAGACCTGTGTTGCTAGGCAGTGGGAGGTATAGAGAGAGGCAGGATTCAGAGGTCATTTTACAAGTGTAGCTGCTAATTAACAGAAATGGAATTAGTCATTTCAAAGGGAGATGGTGTGGACAGACAATTCAGCCCTCTGTTTCATCTTGTTGTGTTTTTCCCCTCTTGCCTGATGTGGCTTCCCTTTCAAAAGTGCTCCAAAACCACTTGATCACTTGTATTTCCATGGACACAGACACCTCTCCCTGCTTGGATTAGCACATTTCTAACACTGAACACCACTTGGACAAATCCACCCAATTTCTCCATTCCAGAGATGACATTTATTTCCTCATGCACAGATCCTACTCTATCAGTTTTCACCAAAAATTACACTTAGTGACCTTAATGTGAGGTCTATGAGCAAATATGGTTCCCTATGCAATCTCCTGTTTGGCACAAAGACAACATGAATAAATCACCACATACCACTCTGGTGTGCTTATCCTGTTGAAAGGCCACATGTCATAATTGAAATGCTGTATGCTCTTAAATAAATATGTGCCCAACGATATTACCACAATATGTACTGTATAGTTCCTTAAAATGTGAGAATAAAAACAGACAAATAATGTGTTTCCTGATAAATTTGGTGCTGAAAACAGTTCATTTGGCCTTTTATATGGACATTCTGTATTGTGAAAATATATATAATTGCCTATTAAAATCTTGATTGCGCTCTTAAAATAACAATGAAATACGCACCGGTGATTTTAGGTCTGGTTTTTCTCAGTCAATGGCATAATCTATTTCCTCTCCCTGAAAATAGCTACATGACACTGCTGCACCTGATCACACCTCATTTTTAAACGAACACGCCCATGGGCACAAAAGGCTGGTGGAAGTGCATTTGCTATTTAGACAAACTTGCACAGGGCGAGAAAATGACGACTCCCTCGTTCTGAAACTAGCAAACTCATATGCGTCATGCATGCCATGTGCTTTGCACCAACCACAAGATAGGGCCCATAGAATTATTGTATATTACCAAGCACTTTAAAGCACTTAAACTAAAATTCAAGCATTTTCAGACATTGAAAACACAACACTGAAATCCAAGCATCTTCAAGGATTTCAAGCACCTGTACAAACCTGGGAATTAGATATCAACAGATTGTTTTTGCACAGAAGCTTGCTATCCAAATGTGTGTGAAGGCTGTGGGTAACTGTAGTCTATTCCAGCATGGGAACTGGTGTAGAGGCCAGATATATTCTTAACAGGCCACCATCAATACCATACTGTATGCAAAGACGAACACGTACCCATTCACATTTACACCTACTGGCAATTTGGTGTTGTTAATTTAGTTAACATTATGTGGCTGTTGGATAAAACCACAGCTTAGACATGTGAGTACAAACTGCAGGTTTATTATGTGATTAAATCACCCTCAACCCTAGAATACCTCTTGTAGGTTACAACCATGATCACATACAAGAGCAGGTATAAGCATTAACAGTGATTGCTCATGCACACTGAAAAATTAGAACACTGTGATAGGTATAGCAACAAAGGAATTAAAAACTGCTTACATCATTAAAAAAGATAACTGAATAAAAAGGTGAAGTGTATTCTAACTGCAACTCCTGATTTATAAATTTACCCTTGGAGCATTATAGCTTTTGTCATGGATAGTCTAACATAACCTACAGCTACTGAACTACTAATCAATAATTAATTCAGTTCAATTTGTTTTGAGTTCATATGCACATCATTCCTATCATTATCTCCTTAAAAGGTATAGTTCACAGAAAAAGTAAAACTGTATCATTATCTACTTACCCCTAGTACAGTAGAAAGATGGTTTTAGTTTCTTTGTCATCTCTGGATAGCCGGAGCAGCAGGGAGATGCATCTGGCTACATTAGCCTGTAGCATTACTGTTTATGGTGCTCGAGGTCAAAACCACATCAAGTGGACGACCAGTACGGAGGTGTTATGTCTATTTTTGGGGTAGTTTGATGTGGTTTTGACTTCAAGCACCACAGACTGTAATGCTACAGGCAATTGTAGCCAGACGATCTCCCTGCTGCTCCGGCTCTGCGGAGATTACAAAGAAACTAAAACCACCATTCTACTGTACTGGGGGTGAATAGATAATGTTACAGTTTTACTTTTTCAGTGAACTATTCTTTTAAGGCTGCTTCTCAATCCAATGGTCTGTTCTAATTTTTGCTGTAGGACTATATGTCACTTTAGTAGCAAGTAGAAAGTAGCAATTTAGATTTTCAATATGTAGTCAGTTTGAGAGAGGTTGGCCACCTCAGCTAGCTTTGTTAATTAACTGCTACATTAATTTATTTCATGTTTCTGAGCCAATTGACATGTCAAATAATTATTTTTNGTATGTGGTCAGTTTGAGAGAGGTTGGCCACCTCAGCTAGCTTTGTTAATTAACTGCTACATTAATTTACTTCATGTTTCTGAGCCAATTGACATGTCAAATAATTATTTTTGAAAGATAACTTTTGATTTCATTGTTTTCAATCCAACAATTGTAGCTTACACATTTGTTTGTCTAAATGTGAGGTGTAGCTTCTTTTTTTACCAGTCAGAACAACAGCTCTGGCACAGGGTCTCTATATGTAGAGAAATCGCCACATTTAAAAACATTATGAATATAAAAAATAACATATCATGTGTATATATATTAAATAGAGTATATATTTTTAGTTTATTTTGTGCATCTTTATTGTCTCTAAGACAATGGGACATCCTTAATTTAGAGTATTGGTGTGGGTGCATGTGTGTGGCAATATATATGAAAATATTAAAAGGGGAGATGTCTCGTCACAGGTGATGAAGCCTAGATTGATGCCATATAGTTCTGCCTCTATCAAGGAATCAATGACATGGTTGCCATTATGAATCAAGCTCACGGCTGTCAAGAATTTGAAGTGTAGGTCTGTGCAGCTTTGAGACAGTCGGATGGGTTGCCTTAAACAAAATTAAACAACAATGCGATGGATGAAATATTGGAAATGTTTATTTATGTGTGTGTCTGTGTGTGTGTGTTTGTGTGAGAGAAAACATAGAGAAAGAAAAAGAGATAAAGAGTTGAGTTTTTTTATGGGTTTCTATAAGATGACAGAAAAGGATGTATCAATTAACGACTGGCAATATAGCCAATGCAAAACACATTTTAAATGCTTTTGATTTTAGAGAAGCATTTTAGTGTCACATCTTCTTTCTCATCATTCCTAAACCGGTTAGTTTTTTGTGTTATTCTTTGGATTTCTTTCTTTCTTTCTTTCTTTCTTTCTTTCTTTCTTTCTTTCTTTCTTTCTTTCTTTCTTTCTTTCTTTCTTTCTTTCTTTCTTTCTTTCTTTCTTTCTTTCTTTCTTTCTTTCTTTCTTCACCAATGCCCTTAAACACGTGACGACATAGTGACACAGACACAGAGAACCTATGGTCATGGGCTTCAGAGCATCTATTGTCTCTGAGAGCCCTCCATGTCCTGGGGACCGAGAAAAGGGGGGCCAACCTTATGTCAAGAGGCAGCCTTCTGGAGGACGGCTAGATGCTGCAGCCAGAGGTGGTGCAACAGATCTAGATACAGTTCAGGAAGGCAACAGTGGACCTGTTTGCCAGTAGGTCGAACACACACTGCCCATATAGGTTCTGTCTAAGATCACAAGACTGTCCGCCCATAGGAGTGGACTCGTTTGCACACGCGCCACGGCCAAGAGGCCTTCTTTACACATTTCCTCCAACCCGCCTTATCCCTAAGAGGAGCTGGAAAATCATTTTTTATACATATTTTCATATCATTTTGATATGTATAAATCTTTTTGAGACAATTCTATCTCCATAGCTGGAGATTGCCATGCTAAACTTGACATCACAACCACTTGCACAGTTTATTATGAACTGATGGTCAGAATTACAAATAGAGTAGATGACGTTAAAACAGCGTGTTTCACAGTGACAACAGATATTTGTTAGATCAGAAAGGCTTTTGGCATCTTATTCATCAAAACTTCTCACATCTTATAACAGATCGCCTTCAAAGAAACAGAGTCTCCATTAAATGTAGCAAACAGTTTAGCTGAATTAAAAGGGCCTTATTAGCTCGTGTACCTTTTCCTTTATACAATTAATTGTGTGGGTGTGCAGTCTGTAGTTAAACAATGCAGTACATAGCTGGAACAACTGTTTTAAAATATATCACTGCTGAGGCTCCAGCTTGCATTTCACCCTGATTCACTGACAGGATGGATAGCATGTGCTTTACCTTGTATCCCAGTGTGAATCAAATTGAATACACACACTGGAATAAAACAAGGGGATCCACTGGTTTGTTACTGTCAAATAATGTGCCAAATGTGTACCTATGTATGTCACGGAGGAGGAGACCTCACACTCCTACAGATACTGAGAAGAAGGTGCTAAATCATCAGATATTATAAATGTAAATATAATGGGGAATCAATGGGGACTGGAGTAAAAAGCAGGTGAAGACAATTAGAGAAAATAAGGCATATTTTTCTTAACTTCTAATTAAAAAGAGCTATTGAGTGTTGTAGTTCTACATTTCGCAGTAGTCATAAGAAAGAGATGCGCAAAAGTCATTTAGCCAAGTATTTATTAACAGTTTATGCAAAGCCAAAGATGTTTTGGTTGAGGAAAGGATATGCAGATTTGCATCATACATCTTGTACAATCCCATGGGGAGGGAGACTAATCACTCCTCCAAGTTACGGTCCATTCTGCACCAAAAATCCACACAAGAGTTAATTGTACCCAAGAAAAGGTCCATAAAAGTACACAAAAACTTTGTAATATTCCTCCATACTGCTCATATTGCAATCAAAGTGTCCTGAAGGGGTAACGTCCAGAGTTTACTCAAAACTACATAATTTAGTACATTTTTATAACCTAAACAGTTCTACATTATATGCTTGGGGAACACTCACACTATTCATGTGAGTATCCACTTGCACTCTGAAAGCCATGGCAGACAAGACCAACGCCAACTCGTGCCAGATACAAACTGGTATTTACATCCTGCTGTGANTACACTATTCATGTGAGTATCCACTTGCACTATGAAAGCCATGGCAGACAAGACCAATGCCAACTCGTGCCAGATACAAACTGGTATTTACATCCTGCTGTGAGCAACCAAGCTAGACACAAACACAAGAGGGATCTGCCTCCACTAGTGATTTGAAAATCTCTGTCATGAGTTCTCACTGCGCAGCTCCTGTAGTGCGTGAATGTGCAAGCACGCCTCCAGACAGGCTCTACCATAGAGCTGGTAAGTCATGCCCCTTCTGCGAGACCCCATGGGACATCTGGGTTCAAAAAATTTGAATGAATGTCTATAGGACAGAAACAATTATTTTCTGGTCCCGGTCAATATATGTCCTGGATTACACGCATGATTTTTGCAAAATTAAATGATATTTTTTCATGTTAGAAGTTTGACAGTTTATTGTAAGATTGTTCAAAGGCTGTGGAAAAAGCATAATGAGAAAGACTCATTCATGTCGCCTGTGTGACATCATGTCAGCACACTGATGCTTTTCCTCCACTTCTTAGTGGTGCAGCTTTTCTCATGTCCTGACTTGAAATGGTTTTCACCACGCATAAGGATTTTGTGCTCTCCAGGAAGGATGTGAAATGTGCCAAAGAGACAGCCATGTTCCTCATCACTAAAGCATGCTTATGTGACATCACATGGACTACATATGAACTTTAGTCTTTAGACGTTTTCCACAGCCTTTAACTGAACAATTTTACAATAAACTGTCATCCTGCATCATCATTTAATTCCCGTGGGCATGTTGGTCTAAAAATCAGGTGTGGTCAGACGCAGTGGTGGTGTATTGCTATTTTCAGGGAGAGGAAATAGACTGTGGCATAAACTGTAAAAAAAAAAATAAAAAAAAATAAAAAATAAAAAAAACAAGTCTAAAGTCACCAGCGCCTGTTTCATTGTTAAGAGCACAGTCAAGATTTTAATAGGCAGGCACGCAATNGCCTGTTTCACTGTTAAGAGCACAGTCAAGATTTTAATAGGCAGGCACGCAATAAGGGCACACTCTGCCTGGTACACAGGGACAGGTAGAAACACACAAATATATAAAAAAAACAAATTCATAAAAGTAGAGTGTTTTATCAACAAAATGCATGTTGGTTAGACATAATATTCATCAGATTCAATGAATTGTATAAAATAATGGATTACATGAGAGTGAGCCCTCCACTACTATATTGTTGTGGGGAGGTGGTTGTCAGCTGAGGACTGTCTCCACAATTTTATGACATGTTAATATGATTAAAAAAGTTTTGGATCAATATTTAACAGATATTTTTAAGATGACTCTGCTGAGTTTGGCAGTTACCAAGACTGACCAAAATCGTTTTAAAGAGAATTAAAACTAGTTAAAAGATAAATGAAAAAAAAAAACAAAAACAAAGCACCACGATGCCTGTGTGATGTGTAACCACATACTCTGTGCAACTTGTTCTACCATCTAATACGAATACAAGATGATGTATGTTGTTAGTGTATTTGTGGAAAATGGATGTCAGAACCATGTCTACTTTCTTAGGAAAGCTGCTCTGCTTCCACATACATCTATATTCATCTTTTAATGAATATGGGTGGTTCGTACAATGTNGCACCACGATGCCTGTGTGATGTGTAGCCACATACTCTGTGCAACCTGTTCTACCATCTAATACGAATACAAGATGATGTATGTTGCTAGTGTATTTGTGGAAAATGGATGTCAGAACCATGTCTACTTTCTTAGGAAAGCTGCTCTGCTTCCACATACATCTATATTCATCTTTTAATGAATATGGGTGGTTCGTACAATGTCTGTTATCCACAGCTGTTTATACTGTAGGACTGATATGTAGGTGCTGCACAGGGCGCAGTGCCATTGCCATTGTAACTAGGAGTAAATCTCGGTTCGGTACATACCTTGGTTTTGAGATCACGTTCGGTTCATTATCGGTACAGTATGGGAACAAAACATTTTTTGTTGTTCATTTGGGTGTTTNGTCTCGGTTCGGTACATACCTTGGTTTTGAGGTCACGTTCGGTTCATTATCGGTAGTATGGGAACAAAACATTTTTTGTTGTTCATTTGGGTGTTTATTATTTGTAAACCAACAAATTACTGTAACAACTTACTGTTTTACACAAACAGGAAAATGAAATAAATGCAAAATGTTGCCTGGTAATAAGTCAAATAAAATTCTCAAATAAACAATAAATGTATGAAATATTGTCAAAAAAATCCTTGTAAACAGCTTTTAACAAAACTTGTTTGAAAATTCCACCTCAAGACAGTTTCTGGCTTTGTTTACTCTTGTTTTTCATCATAACCTAGCCTAATTCATCTGGCTGCAGACATACACCATGATACTTACTGTATATAGGATTTCTCTAGCAGCTTCATGTGTGTAGATCATCCTGTGACTAAAGATAAGAGCAGTGT